>LJJS01000044.1:0-39010 GCA_001447215.1 Diaporthe aspalathi
GAGGCGTTCAGCCATTATCCAGCAGATGGTAGCGTCGCGGCACTGCCCGCTTTGCTATACACGGGAAGAGTTCCCTTAGACTGCAGGTTTATAATAACTCAGTTTTATATTTAAGGTAACTCTTAAGTTTCCTATCACCTCTTATCTGCTGTACGGGCTGCAGGGCCTGGCCTTTTGTAAAAAGCAACGACCGAGACTCCTGTGCGCTGTAGCAGCGCACTTGGGTTGCAACCAGACAACCCGAGGGGCCAACTGGCGCCGGCTGGCACTAGCTGCAAACAGGCTGCAGCCCCTCCCAGGGGTAAGCTGCAGCACCTACAAATAGCCCTTTTTTAGCACTCCCTTAAAAACGCTCTGCCGTCCTAACGCTCCCACAAACTGGGATTATACAGGTCATAGATGCTGCTTCTCTAAAAGAGAAACATTTATATTACAAGCGCGTTAAACCTGCCCCTAAAAGCTGCTTTTAAGTTGCAGGGGCTTACCAAGTCTTACTATACACATTTACTGGCGATAACAAAGGCAAAACTTTCTGTTGGGCGCCGAGGCGACGGATAGAAGTCCGAGCAGGCCTGGCAAATTTTCCATTTCAAGCCCGCCAAATAAGACCACAGCTTCCAAAGGCAAAATGACGACACACAAATCCCTCTTCAGCCCTCTAATCACGCCTTTACAGATGCGAAAAGAAATTATAAACAGAGAAGAACTATAAGAAAGACAAAGAAAGGGAAGGAAAAGTTAAGGGCAAAAACCACTATAGACCGCCGCCACTCCTTGAGCCTATATGTGCCGGGGCCGAAATTAAACTCCGAGTCCTGACCAGTAGATATGCGTGTAACAACCAGAGGTAGAAAAACAAATAGACACGAACGGGAAAAAAACCAAATACCCAAGGAGACGCTGCAGATGCTGGCCCGGAATAAAGAAAATCGCCACTGACACCTCCTTCCATCAGGATCAATGTTCCCCCAGTCACAGACCGCCACAACTTCGAGCTCCGAAACAGCCACGTTATAAGCAGCAGCCCATCAGTACTGAGGCAGTTGGAAGCGAAACAGGGTATATGAAAATGCCTGGACTGGACGAGATACAGGCCTGGCCAAAGTACATAAAAATGGTAAAGAATCAACAACATGAGAAACGAATGGTGGACGACCGCCTTTCTTCGCTGTCACTTCATATGTGACGACGTGCAAGAGCTGTCATCTGCACCGGGAGAAAGCCAATGGCAGGAAATGACGGCACCGAAAGCAGAGCGAATGAGACTGGCTCGCTCGACTCGGAAAATCCATCATGGGGCGCAGTTCTTTCCTGTCGACGCAGGACAGGATTCTCTCCCAGGGGCCTCGGCGCTCATGAGCAGAGCACATCGCATCCCATACTCTTGGCAATACCCTGCCAATCCCAGACGCGCAGCCATTCCCCGCGTTCCATACACCGCCAAACCTCCTCGAGGAGCTCGGTGACCCTCTGTGTGTTCCGCAAGCCCGTGTAGCCCTTGACCGTCCTCACCGCCGTCCTTATCCTCTCCTGCTGCTCTGGCGCGAAGCAAGCGGTCCCGATCACGAGGCACGGGATCAGCAGGAGTTTCTGCGAAGGGTCGCTCGGCTTAAAAGTCTCGAGGATGTTCAGGGACTCATTGACGGCGAGGGTGATGCGGGGGTCATAATTGGGCGGCTGGCGGACCGGCGGCGGGGACTCGGCGACATATGTGTGGCACTCGAGACTGGAGGTGTGCTGGTGGTGTTTGATGGGCGGGGATGCTTGGGATATGGTGTAATTTGCGATTGTGTGTCGGCGTATGGGTTGCGATGGCACGTTGGAAGCGGAGGTGCGCGGCCGTATCGATGGTGATGAGGCGCAGCTGTTGTTTGCGGATCTTGGAGGGGTGTTTGTCGAGCCGACAAGGACAGAGGAGTTATGGAGCAGGGGCAAGGATGACGAGGGCGGAAGGGACATGGGCGACGGCGGGTATATCGTCCGGAACAAGTACACCCACATCATTTGTTTGTAGAGGAGACCAACGCGGTCCCGACTGTCACCCGGAGGCCACGACGGCGTCCAATCCCGGATCGCCACGTCGATCTCGGCGGCTCGGTACAAGCCCGTGTAGTCGACAGCTGGATCCACCCCAGCGGCCATGTTGGCCCTGATCGTGTTCCTGAGCGACGTGATTTGACAGAGGTAGTTGAACAGGCCATCGGCAACACCCAAAAGCCGTGGAGGATGGATGGAGACGCTGGGGGTCCAGTCTTCTGATGCCAGCCGCGGGGTGTGCATGTCGGGGTAGCGAACCAACTCGTCGGCAAAGATGTGGTACTGGAAGAACTCCATGATGAAGCTCAGGAACGCCGGGTCTTCGGGCGGCGAGTGCTGGATTAAACGCTGATAGCCCCCGAGGTGGACCCTGTGCTCACCACGGGGGTTGCCCTCGGCGAGAGCTTCTAGGAGAAGACACAGCATCTGGCCATACCGGGCAGACAGTATTGTTGAGTACTCGGTGTCGTCCCTGTCTGAGTTCAGACCTGACCGTGCTAGGTCCTCGTAGAACTTCTCCATCGCTTTCTCGTGGTGGTAGTCAGAGCGCTGCTGAAGGGCGTCGAGACTTGTGTTTGGGTTGTCACCGAGGATTTTTGCGCCGTATGGCGTTTCGAAATCAAGATGCTTGCTTGACAGGGCGAGGATGGAGTGCATGAGGCCGCGGTGTTTGGTGGCTATGGGAATGAGCAAGTCCTTGAAGGCGTTCTTGTGTTCGCCCTCGACTGTCAGGACGGTGCTCAGATGTGCGTGGTAATGCTTCCAGAAGATCATGTCCTCTGCGTTCTCAAGCCCATGGAATATGGGCTGCATGGTTATGACCGGCAGGGGCTGGCTGAGGCTCAACCCGCCTAGAGAGGATGGTGTCAGCGATACAGAAAGACGAATCCCATAGATCTCGTTCCTCACCTTCTGCAGCTTTCTCCTTGCCGCTCTTCCATATTTGCTTCTCCGGGTAACCCTCGCATACTACGGCGTTCTTTTCACAGTTCATACCTGCCAAAGACGGTCAGCGGGGATTCCGCAGATGGGGAAGTGGAAGATGGGGGGGGGGAGGCGCGGTGGTCTGCGGACATGGGAGAGACCCCGCCGCCACCGCCTGGGAGTGGCAGAGAGCTTGGGACGTACATCTGGGTTTTGCCTCGTCGCACTTCTTCTTGCGTTTCCTGCAGGTCAGGCATCCCGTCTTTGATCGGCCCTTGGTGACCTTGTTGTTGGACACGACCGGGGTCAGGGGATGTTTGCGCGGCCTTCCACGGGGTCGCTTGGCTTTTGGCTGGACTGAGGTCGGGCTGGTGTTGCTTGGTACCGGGGTCAGGGGCGCCTCCTTGATCTCGTCGAGCCGGAGCTCCTCGTCCATGGGCTCGACCTTGGGGACGGTGCCGCCCTCGTCAGAGCCTTGCTCCCAGTGCATGTGCTGGTCCGCCACGACATGAGCCATGTTCACGTCGTCTGCGTTCTCGCCGTAGATCATGCTCCAGGAATCAGCAATGGAGGAGGATTCCGACTGCGACATGGGCCGCACGGTTGCCGATTCTGCAGTGGACGGACACGGGCCGTCGTCGTGGGAGGACCCAACAGCCATGTCCATGCCCGTGCTGATGGGCGACAGCTGGCCGTTCAAGGGATGTCGCACGGTGGCCGAGGACGCGGTCGACGCAGAAGCGGCAGCCGGGGCGGAGGCAGAACTGGAGGTGTTGTGGGCGACAGAAGCTGGGTGGATGTGGTGGAGGGCCTCCATCCACGGGGGGGACTGCGGGAGTATCATAGAGTGGCGTTCGTCCGAGCTCAGGCTCCCAACGTTGTTGGTCGCCGACCACGACAAGATCCTATCTTGGGCGCCAAGGCGAAGGGAATGTTCCATAGCTCCGGGATGGGAGGACTGTGCATGCCACCGAACAGACAGAAGGCTGTTTCCCGGGAGTCGAGTGCAGGCGTGGGAGACGATGCGCGCGGGTTTTGAGACGGAGGGCTGGGGGCTGAGGCCAAGGTTGAGATCGAGGTCGATAATTGATGGACGGACGGATGATGTGGTGGCAGGTGGCAGGTGGGACTGGCAGGAAGAGATGCAGGAAGCGGAGATGGAGATAACAAAGAGATGGACGCAGTCAAGGCTCTCAAATATGGCAAAGTGGCAGACGTGGTTGGGCGGTCGATCACGATATGCCTGTCCCGGCGATGGAGCTATAGGTTGTGAGTGCGGGAGCAGGATGGGCAAGCGTCGGGATGTGCATGGATACTGTGGAGCTGGTGAGGAGTCGACGATCCAGCGAGGACGCCCGTGCCCGCGAAGGAGGACCGACACAGGACACACAAGACACGGATGATTGTACTGTCTGTCGGCTGGTGTCAAGTGTCAGGCGTCAAGCGTCAAGTGTCGAGAGCCAAGCGCTTGACCGGTGGCAGATGCGGGCGATGTGGTCGATGTCGCCGATGTGGTCGATGTTGATGTGTGCGAAGTCTCAAACAAGCGGGCCCAGGGACCATGAGACAGACACTCAAGACCGCCAACCAGCTCAGAGTATTCGGCGTCTTCGAGCTCTGACTCCGTTCAGCCTCCCTCCACACAACGTATGCACGCTCGCTTGCACGCTCACGTATACACTCACACTATCTCTTTCTGAGCCTGTGTCTCTGTCTCTTTCTCTCAAGTGGTCTCTCGCTCACACACCCACGCCCAGGCACACCCAGACACACACAAAGGTGAACAGTCGACAGAAAGGTAGGCGCCTGTCTCTTCCCAAGCAAGCCACAACCAGTTGAGGTCGGGAAGCGGCCAAGACGGATGCAGAGGAGAGGCGTTTTGTTGATAGCCCGTGACAGCGGGCTGAAACACACACACACACACACACACACCTAGGTGGGAGAGAGAGGTGGTGAAGGCGAGGGATCAACCACGATGTCTCTCACACGCAGCGGAATGGAGGGATTTGACGGAGCAGTGGCACTTTGTTTTGGTTGGAGGGGAGGTGGAGAGAGAGGTCTTATTTCTCCTTGTGTGGTGTTGAGAGGGTGGCACCCCCTCTCTCAAGCCCCGGTCCATACCCATTCTTCAAGCTTCCCAAGTCCCTGCCAGTGCCAGTGCCATCGCCATTGCCAGCTTCCCTGCCCTTGTCGAAATAGCTGCTGAATATATCGTATCGTGAGCATGGGGGTTTGACGACGGTAGCGGGGCTTGGGCAAGGGGGGGGGTCGGGATCCAATGCGTACGAATCATCCATGACCAGTCGAGGGGATAAGAGAGAGAGGCAGGCGACAGGTTGAGTGATGAGTGGTGAGTGGTCGACAGAGTGCGCCGCATGCACATCCGTTCCGGATAGAGAGATGTCGGTGACCAGTGATGTCCCGAACGCGATTCATTTAGACCGTAGCAGCCGCCCGCGCAGGGATGAGCTGCTGATCATGGGCCAGGAGACGGGGATTGGGCCAGCATTAGATGCAGGAAGGGACAGGGTCTGGCGGCGTTAGCCAGAGAGGTGGGGGGGGAGGAGGGGAAAGAGTGGGAGGGTGGGAGTATTCTGTATAGTTTGACAGAGCCGTAGATACATATTCGCCATATTCGCTCAACATGTGTCCACAATACGGAGTGAGTGGATGCCCACCGCATGGATAGGTGGCCAGTGCAGCTGATGTGAGGGGTCCAACTGCTACTCCAGATTCGTCAGCTGCTCAAAGACCCCCCCCCACCGAAAGGAGCAGCGTGGGATGGTGGATGGGTTGGAGGTTGGATCCACACGAGGTCGACGGCGACGAGGTTGACGATGGTGGATGTTATGTTCAATGGTGACCACCAACCTCGAGGAAGCTGCATCTGCATGTGCAAGCAATGAGCAGCAAACAGCAGGCAGCAGGCAGCAGGCAGCAAGACAGAAAGAGCAAGAACAACAATAGAGTGGTGTCGGCTGTGCGACAGGACGACACGCCACTTCCAAGGTTGGTACGTACAGCCCTGGAGGTCAGTGTTTGCCCTCGTCGCGGATTGCTTACTGTTGTCTTCTTCCTCAACCGTTGCACATTCCTTCAATGGGTTGGTACCGTGTCTCATGTAGGTATAATGAGGAAGTCACAGCGGACCTCTTTTCTCTGACCGTGATTGTTTTCTGCCGGTGCTGTGCACGGTCCACCCCCGGGTTTTGGTCTCTGTCAACTCAATTCCCTTCCCCATCGCCATCCACAGCGAGCTGCCATCGACCACTTTGTTAACTGGCTTCCAATCGTACACCGTACGTACACGACCTAGTACAAGCACGACATTTTACCAGGGGTTAGATTGAAGGGGACGAAAGGCCAAAAAACTCTTCAACGGCGAGACGAGTCGCGCGTGGTGAGCAACCGCCCCATGCACAGCGCCCCATGCACAACACCCACCACCAGCCTGATCAGCCCTCATCTCCCGTCAACTCTAATTGTATCAAATCGCAGAACGAGAGGGAGGTAGAACAGAAAGAGAGAAAAAAAAAGGTTTAGTTGACACGTGCCAGCCGACAAGGCCGCCCCTCCGCCCCCCCAAGAAATCCTCCATCCATCTATATCACATCACATCAATCACAGTGACTGCAGTGACCAGTCTCTTGGACCGTGCCGACCGCCTTCGCTTGGCACCCACACTCGAGCGTTTAGATCGAACGCTACGCTATTGGCTGCATGATCTGCGCTGCACGACGTTCTCGTTCCAGCTTAGGCCTCGGATATGGACACGGTCAAAATACCCGAGTACTCACTTGACACTCAGGGTCTGCCAAAGTACTGGGCTGGCATGGTGGCATGGTGGTATGGTGGCATGGCATGGTGGACCCATCCTGTCATCCCGCCCCGCCCAACATTGAACAACTCTTTCCTCTCAATTGACTGGGCAACAAGACGCGGGCAGTCGCACGGCGTCAAATATCATGAGGAACAAGACTTGGACTTGGACCGGAGCAGGCAGAACGGAGCAGAGCAGAGCAGAGCAGTACGCCGCAGAACAACAACACGACGACCACGACGACGACGACGACGTGAGCCTGGACCTGGACCTGGCCCCAGCCATCGTCTTAAAACTGGTTCATCGCTCGGGGCAATGTCACGCGACGCCATGTCATGCAACTCGGCTGCTCTCAGTATCGACGGAGGTATAGCCCATCTTCTCTCCTTGTCTGCACTCGCCCAGCCCGAGAGCATCTCTGCAAGCCGGAGCCCAGCAAATCCGGCAAATCCAGAAGATCCAGCCCAATTCTGCCTGCGCTCGGGCGTGCGACATACAATGCTCATCTACACGCGCATACTACGGTACGCACAAAGCCCCTCGTCTCCCCACCCCCATCCCCCACCCCACTCATCCCTCCATTGGCTGTGCTTAATGCCTGTCGTAGATTTACATCGAGCTCTTCATGCAAGCCTGAGATGGCCCCATCGACCAGGATGCGGACCCTCCCAACGAGACGCCGAGCCTTGGGTGCGGTCTCTGCCCCGTGCGCTGGCAAGAGCCGCCGCACAACCGTCCAGCGGGACCGGGGCGGTCTCAGATAAGATCACTCCCCGGAGCAACATGTCCCCCTGGCCGTACATTGCACACGATTCGACGGCAAACTGACGTGGGAAATGATTGATGTCTCATGTGTCGGGTTGCCGAGAACTCACGGAGAACTCACGGAGGCTCTGAGATGCGGTCTCTTATCTCCACCATGGCCTGGGTGAGGGCGATGCCAACGTTCAGCAGACGGCCCGACGTTGCTGACAGAAAAACGCTGGTCGACAGTCCTGGCAGTGTTACGGCCCTCCCCTCGGAACCTGACCCCATGCAGCACCTCGACGACAGCAAGAAGGTGCATCACTGGCGGCGGAGGCGCGCCCTTCCAACCATATCTATCCACCTCTGTGAGCCTGCCACCGCGCAATCACCTTCTCAAAGTTGACCCATTCCTATCGGAAAGGATCAGACCATCGCAGACATACCTGCTCCTTTTTGTGGAACCTGCCAGACAGCCCAGCGATCAACCTCTGCAGCCTCAAGCCTCAACGTTGCCTGTCCACACTTCTCCGTCACTGACTGACTCAGTGCCTCGGCAGCCCACAAGAGCCTGTATGTATCATGATATCATCCTCCCAAGTCGGTTGTACAATAATCACATCTCAAGAAGTCCTCATAAATCCTGAGTGGCACTACACGTTGGGGTGGCACAATGTCGTGGTTCCCTTCCACACAAAGACTACACCGGGTGGTCAGGTCGCATCCCCGATTCCCCTCCCTTTCTTACTGCGCCAGCTTGGACTAGTTTGCAGCTGCCACGCTGACTGGATCAATCACAGCATCCCCCGAGCGGCCGGCTTCCGTCCCAATATTGGGACGGCAAGCTTGGATCAAGTCTTGAGCCTCATGCTGCTGGTCGTCCCAACCTCTCTCGCCGCACAAATGTAATCGAGAATCAGCCATGAGGCCGCGGCCCGCCTGCTTCGTCGCGACACTCAAGCTTGGGCCAGCACCGTGGCATTGTGCCAACTGTGGGTTCTGTACCGGCGCAAGTGATAACAAGGTGTACGGCGTTTCTCCGGAATGTGATGTGTCATGTCCACACAGCAGCAATATGCTGGGGCCGACTGACTACCGAGCAACCGGAAGGGGCTTAGACTGTGCAGTCAGGTAACCGCGATACGTATTCGTCCTTGTTGTTGCCATCCTTTTGTCCACTGGTCGTAACTGTCTACTCTCCTGCACCTTGGGGCAGTTCGGCGCAGACACCCAGCATCACAATTCTTCGATTCTTACGGAGGACGGGCAACACGGGTGCCTGTGTCCATTACCAACCACACCAGCGTCGGACTCGCAAGAGCTTCCGACCTTGTGTCTATCTGGTGCAGGAACTCGGCATCCCACTCTTGTCATCGACCAACCTGACTCGTGCTTCTCCCGCCTCACCCAAAGCAGCAGAAACACGCTATGGAGGAGAATCCATGCTCCGTGCCCCGGCCATCGCATAGTGGCTCTCTCTGATGTGCGCTGCTGCCCTTCAAGGGCCCAGAGTCGGCCGCCCGTTCGAACACGCACATCAGGACGTCCGATTGTTGCCGATGATATTCGGCCTTTTTGCATACGGCAGCATTCGTCGTCAGCTGGGAGGGGGGCCAGCGGGAGTTTGTAGCTCGTTCGGACCGGTATCGATTTGGACCCAGTCTGATCTGGGGCCGACTCCGTTGGAGGATCAGCCATTTTCTGCTAGACCTTGGACGAGCGGACGAATTGACCGTCCGCCATGTCAGCAAGAGCAAAGCCTCGTCTCATGCAGCAGGTCTGAATTGGAAGACTGCAAGGTTGGCACCGACAGCCCGGTTGATCTGAGCCAGCCATCGACGGTCACCAGCCCTCTGGAGCGAACCACCAGTCTTGTAGTGCCAGTGGTGGTAGCCGTCACAACGACGAGCTGGACAAGGCAGCTCCATGACCGACTGGGAACTAGCCACCAAAGTAGTCATTTAGGGCTCGACGGACCGAGGTGCGCCACCTGTCGATCGAACCCTTCCGCCTGTCAATTGCATGGCTCTACGAGATCGGTTTTGTGCAAGTCTAGGCCCGCGGCGGCAAACTGGGATACTCCCAGCTTCGAGAGTATCGGTGGGATGTCAGAAAGGACTGTGCCTGCAGCACGCTCACCGCTCCAGTCCGCCCTCCTTTCGATGAAGCAATTGCTGCAGATTGTCCTGCGCCGTTCAATTTGGATTTTGGCGAAGCCATCAGTCAACGTGACTGGCGACTCGCTCCTCGAGATCGCAGGGCACTGAGCAGTGAACACACGGTTGCCAGCCGCCGCCCCCTGGGACGAAGGACGCGAGAAGCCCATGGCTGGGGCATGACCGCCTCCCCCCACGTCTTGCATAACGTCAACAGGGCTGACCCCTGCCCTCCTCCCACCAGATCTGCTGTGGTACGAAGCCGCATTGACGGGGTGGTCGGTCGGCATCAAATGGAAGCCGAATTGGGTTTCTCGGGCTCCTCTCTCTCTCGACGACACTCGAGCGCTGCCGACCCCCAATTGTGCACACCGCACATCGCCGGGTGATGAAGCTCGCAGCACCTGAAGCACAAAGTTGACCGACGGGTGATGCAAGACGTCATTCTCGCTGGCGTGACGTCCTGGGTTAGCAGAGAAAATGGACCCTGATCTAGAGTTTATCGTCCGGGCAAGGCCGTTCCAGCGGCCCTGGTGGCCCGCCTCATTTGCTTTTTCTCCCATTTTCTGGGGAACTGCGAAAAAGCAGCTGCCAAGGCCCTCATCTCATACTTGTTGCGTCAAGACAGATCGATCCCTGTGGGCCATGCCCATGTCGCACACATGCACTGACCCAGGTACTGGTCAGAAATGAGCACACATCTCCGGAGTAGACCATGACCGGGTCGGCTTGCCTAAAGGGGGAACTTCTCGAGGTGTGGCAGCTCACTGCAGCTAAGCGACCCATCTGAGGAGCGTCTATTCACCACTGTCAAAGTCGTGGTCACTCACTCAGTCCTGGCTGCCTAAAAAGGGATTGGCTCTGCAGCCGACAGCCTGACAGGCGATTCCCACACACGGATGCAAATGCTGTGGAGAACCCCGTTCTGCTGACCACCGCAGCAGCACTGATGAAACACCTGACACACGGTGGAAGAAAAGCAAAGCCACGACACACATGAACCCACAGCATTCAAGACATTGACCGTACAAGACCGTCAAGGCAAGCGACAGGACCTATTCGAACCTCAACCCCGGTTGGGCTTGGGCCAGCCCATATATTTCCAGACAGGCGGGAAGTGTCGAGGGTCTTCTATAAACTTTGCGATTGACGGAAACGGGGCGAACCGACGGGACCGACGGCTCCACTCGAGCTTTCATCGGGCGTGCTGGCATCAAGCAGCCAGCAGCCAGCATCTGTGCGCACCCTCCACCTCTTCAACCCAGCTAGCTATCAATGCTGGTGCCGGCGACGGGTCTTGATAGCTAGCCGCTTCCATTCAACCTAACCTCTGAGCCAGCTCTGTTGTGCTGCCACCGAAGCACTCCGGGCAAGTACTGATGAGCGACTGCGCATGTTGGGATCTGGAATAGATTTACGCCCAGAGTCTCAAGCAGCACCAGCGTCATGCCGAACGACCTGCTGGCAGCGGATATGGAACAGCAACCGATAGCTCGCAAACGGGTGCTTGTCGTGGTCATGTAACCATAGCAAGGGCCGTGATGCACGAGGGAGGGGGTGACTGGGTTTTACAGTTTCCAATGCCTTGGTACGGCGGCCAATAGAGAAGCCGTTACTCAGACCAGCCTACCCCGGTTCAGACGCTACGCCAGACTCAGTAAAGGTCATCTGAGGATAATCGCGATGGCACCGGGGTTATACTTCGGCCAACTTCCAGCAGTGCGATATTGCTGCTATGCATTTATCCGTCACGGCCTGTCTGCGGCAGCGCCTGGTCGGTTGGAGCACCCACCAACCACCAAATGTCGAGGACACCTGAACAGCAGCGTGTCTGGTGTCGCAAGGGCCGACACGAGCAAGCGATGAGAACCGGGTTACATCGTGCACCGGCAAGTAGAGCTGCCGCCTGTCCGTCCTATCCCGTTTTGAGTTCATTGTGGCTTTCTGCTCTTGCCCGCATGTGTTGGCTGGCGGCGTGAGCTCCCACGGTCAAAGACCATGAACACGCGTGGATTCGGCTCTTGACCAGGGACCTGGCCATGTGTTGTTGAAAGGCAACGAAGTCCGGATCGATGCCAGGGACAAGGTGTCATTAGACACCGACGGTAGCCATTGGCGGGTCCGTCGATCGGCGCTGGCGATCACGCCCGTGTCAGCCAGCCAGTGACGGCAGTAAGTCAGTCAGGGACTCAGGGCAGACAGACGGCAGACAAACACGCGCCTGTCTGAGTGATGAGGAGCGAGCGACGCGGCTGCTTTTGACGAGTGCTGTCGGCGGCGCTGACACGTTTTCGGCGTTGACTCGCGCGACGTGGAGCATCATCACCAGTCACGTCCGGCCCCCAAGCCCTCATTCAGTCGGCGTCGCTTTTTGTCTCGCCACATCCCGTGCCACGGTGCCGTGCGTCGTCGACAAACATCCGGTTTCTGCTTGCGGGGCCTGAGTCTCTCAGCCTCTCAGGCACCGACTCAGTCACCGGCCAGCACGTGTACCGTCCCCACTGATTGACGAGGCCGGTGACCTCGCCCAATGCACTATCGTTTACTAATACGGGACTGGCTGCCATCCGGACAAGATATCGCGCCATCCAACGCGCCTGGCCTGCCCCCGTTGGCTGTGGTGCCAAGGGAGGGCGGGCAGGGCACACACACAAATTGAATCTCAACCGCGCCAGGACGGCGCGGCGGGATGGGGTCGCGGGCCCCAAGGTCGCGCTGCTGTATCTGCACATCACCGCGCACACTTGCAGAAAGGAGCAGAAAGCGGGCCTGGAGAGGCCATGGGGCACCTATGCCGTCATCGAGTGGGAACGCAGGCGCGTTTGATCTTGCTCCGGGTCCCCAGCTGCTGCTAGCGGCCGCAGCAAGAGCAGCGGTGCAGGCAGGCAGGTGGGTGGGTTGGTGGGCACGCGGTTGGCGTTCTCGGCCAGTTGAACCGAAGCTCGTCGAGCATATGCATGTTGGTGCGACGATGGGCTGCCCCTCCCGGAGGAGGGACGACGACGAGGAACGAGCCCTGGAGGAGGAGAAGCGGGTCTCGCCCGCTACTGCGGGCTCGTCGTCTCTCTGTCAAATCCTTCTCCTGTACCCATCTTTTCCTCCGTGGATGCATATCTCACATCTCACAATTGCTCCAGCTCGCACCATGGTGCTGGTCCACCATGGTGCTGGTCCACGCCGGAGGGTCCCTTGATGCAGTGCAGGTGCCAGCCAGCATCAACCGACGGGGCGAGGGGTCTGACCCCAGCGCCAGCCCCACCAGCGCGCAGAAAGACACGGAAGAATTTCGAGCTGTCGCCTGCCGCAACCACCCGCCTCCCCGGGGTCCTTCGCCCAGCACCTGGTTTACTATGTATTTCTGTTGTTCTTCCCACTCTCGAGCCTGTCGAAGCCTGCCAGTCAGCCGAGGTGGTGCGATGCACGCCAGCGGGGACTATCCGAGACTGCAAAGCAAACAGCCGAGTCCAATACCAGCGAATCGCTGGCAGTTTTGACGCCCATGGTGTTCGGTCATATGGTCGGCGTGCAGATCTGTATCTGTCCTGCCAACTACTAAACTGCCAACAATCACAAAACCCATCAAGGTGCTCTTCCGGCCGCTCGTTTGTTTTGTGGGGAGGGAGGATGAGGCACAGCACAGGCTTGGGGGCGGGGACGCTCACATCTTGGATGCACTTATCACTCTTCCTTCCTCTTGGTGACAGCCAGACAAACTTTGATTTGCTGCCCGGCAGAAACATGCCTGCCCGGCTTGTAAGACCTCGTGTTACACAGCGCATGCATGCTCTATACTCTTTTCTGGCATCTTGCTTACTCCGGACTCCGAATGCCTATGTACTCCCTTCCCCCCTGGGGCGCCGAAACCCACGGCGCTGGGATGTGGCGCCCCACGTACATGAAAGTCATGCTTCACTGACGGCTGTTGCAGCTGCAGCCTCACATTTTCTCTTCTGGCCCGCTGTCTTCCGATGATCCACACCGCCGCAGAGCGGAACTTGAACGTCGTGCAAGATCCGGTGCCTGGAAGAAGCAGAAGGTTCGGGAGAAGGATGAAAAAGCAGCAGGGCACAAGGAACATGCCTTTCAGCATCAGCCGACCGTTGCATCTGCCAGCCGCAATGGTGACGCAGAACACTCCGACATTCGAATTCATCTTACACAATATAATACATTAATACCACGTGGTAAGTTCAGTCCACGAATACAGAGAATCTCCCATTCAAACTTGCTCACCGCCTGTTTCCTTGTTTTTTTCTTTGTTCTTCCTTCTTCCTCGTTTGGAATGCCTGCGCCCCCGACGCTTGACGCCCAATCCTGCCTCATCGGCCACCCACCCGCCCCCCAAACGCCAGCAAATGTCCACCACATTCGTGGGATGCTCCCACTCCGGGCTAGGCAATTCTAGCCATCGACGATGCGGCGCGTGGCGTTGTGTAGTTTTCAAGGCGCCTTTGTCGGTGAGGTCCTTGGTTCTGGCTTAGCGCTTCCCGCGCCAAGGGCTGGGGAAGACCCAAGACGTTTGATGAGGAAAGCGAGCTGTGGGAGAGACAGCAGCCCCTGTTGTTGCAGTCGGCTATTCAGAGGATGCCAGCCATCGGGCCGGGACAATGGCGGCCCGGTCCCGGTCCCGGTCCGGCTCTGGCAAGTCCGCCCCAACACCCAAATGTACTGTCGCTTGGAACTGAGGAGAGCTCAGTCGCTGTCTCCGTCGCCTTCGCCGTCCTCCTCCGGCGCCTGTGTCAGTGAGACGATGGCCTTAGCGTCCCACCCGCTGCCCTCCTTGGCAATCTCATACTTGCCGCCCAGCACCAGGTCCTTGGCCACCAGCTCCCGCGTGCGCCCGAGGCTCTCGATGGCTGAGATGCGGTCGATGGTGGCCTCGAGGTGCTCACGGAAGCCGGGCAGGGCGCAGATCTCGCGGAAGGCCTGGTGCATTGGCACGCTAGAGGCGCGCATCTGGGCGTTGCTCGTGATGGTGAAGAGGTTCATGCGGTCCAGCTGGCGCACGAAGTCGGCGCGCGTCTGGATCTCCTGCGCCTTGTGCATGGGGAAGGACGGCAGGATGTGGCCCCTGACCGGGTCGTATGTCTGCAATTCCTCCGACTCATTCTCCTTGTCCACCAGGGCAAGGGCTAGGACCATCGCTGCGGCCTGGGAGGTGTCAGTTGGGTGATCTGGGTGAATTGAAGGGTCATACCCAGCCACCCCCATTGAGAACGGGACAGAGTCACCGCAACAGGTTCAAAGTATGCGGCTGGGCATTGACAACAGATACAACACGCGGAGTGTTAAGAGCCAGACAGCTCAGCGATGAAAGGGACACGGAGGCCATTCACTTACAGCCCACTTCTGCTGGTCCATCACGTCATCGTCCATCTCCTCGCCGAGAATCCAGCACTGATTCAGGAAGTAAGTCTTCTCGACCTCCTTGATATCCTCGCACGTCTGGAGCATGTCCTTGCTCTTGGCGACGCGGTTGAGGAATGTCAGGCGGCCACCGACCTTGTCGTATATCTTGGTGGCGAGGTCGTCGGAGACTCTCTCGCCAAAGTAGCGGGCGCGGTAGCGCTTGAGGGCGGCGGTGGCGGGGGCCTTGGGCAGGTCCTGGACACTCAGGACCTCCATGCGGGTGGCGAGCTGCTTGAGGCGCTCGTAAACCCAGTAGTCGTCCGAGTTGAAGACCATGGTGACCAGATTGGAAGCGGCCCACATCTCGGCGCGCTGCTGTAGCAGCTCAAACAGGTCCTTGCCGTCCTCGTCGTCGCGGATCAGGTGCATCTGGTTGATGATCATGACCAGCGGACGGCCCACCTTGGCCCTCCGCTCAAGCGCGACCTTCTCCAGCTTGTTAAGAGCCCTCTCGATGTCGAGCAGGGCGGTTGTCTAGGTTGGGTGGGTGTTCATCGTCAGCGATGGTTCCATGGGGCGTTACACATGGTCGGGTATCCATTGGGTTTCTCGGCCGCTGATGCCAGCTCGACATATGTGGCTTCAAGGAACAGCCATCGTGCAGATTGTCTCAAACGCCACAGCCTCGTTGTAACACCCGGTCCTGGGCTGGGGGTGGAGGAGGAAGGCGGGGAGCGGCGCGGTCGAAGGAATACAGAAAAGTCTCACACCAAAGTCATCACTTACATCCCTGGGGCCTTTCTCGCTGAAGTATCCGCCGATATAGTCCTCGTGGAATTCGTAGTCAAGGGCCTTGCCGAGCCGGATCCGGAAGATTTCTAGGTCTGAGTGTGCTTCGAACATGGCCACTTGATGCAAAGGCGAGTCAGCGAGTTCCGTTTGTCTATCATCGAGGCGCGCATGCGCATGTTGTGCGTTTTGCGCAGGACCAGGTCTGAGCAACAAGAGGTGCCACTTTGAAAGTTGCCACAGGATAGCCTACTTGGCACACCGAGACCCAACAACCGTGATCTCAACGGTGCAAATGCCCATTCTGGAGCCGCGGAGATCTCCCAAGGTCACGCTCTGGGCTCGCGAGGCCCTGCTAGGAGTGAGGCTTCCATGTGGAGCCTCTGTTCTACTTCGCAGACGCAGTCTTGGTTCGAAAGATTGCTTACGGACTACGACCCGTGTGCCTTGCTTGAATTTCGTAGCTTATTCTGTGCCACCTCGTGTTGCTGCGCCTGGGTCTGCTGCGCAAAGGGACCCCCTGCGCACATGACCAAAAAAAGAAAAAACGGGAAATGCAGCTTAATCACTCACCGCCGTCGCCGTCGATCTTGCGCATGGCCTCGATGAGCATGCTGCTCTTGCCGGTGCCCTTCTCCCCGATAAGGAGGTGGTAGTGGCCGTAATCGAGCCCCGCGACGATGTCGTCGATATGGGCCTGCTCCGGGCGGTGGACCCAGTGGTCCTTGTCGACGTCGTCGCCGTTGCGGTGGACATTTGAGGGGTGGGCCTTTGAGGTGCGGCGACCCTTGCCGAGGGCGGCCAACTCCAGGACGGGGTCGCCGGGCTCGAAGGCGTTGGCCATCTTCTGTAGCTGCAGCTTCTTGTAGAACTTGTGGTAGGCGTAGGCAGCGCCTGCGAAGCCGACGGCCAGGACCAGGACGGAGGCGAGGGAGGTCGCGGCCGACTCGAGCATCTTGTAGCCAAGCGAGGCCTCCCCGCTGCCGCTTCCGCTGCCGCTGCCATTGTCATTGCCGCTCCTTCGCCAGCGGCTGCTGTTGCCGGCGGACGAAGATGAAGATGAAGATGAAGATGAAGTTGAAGTTGAGGCTGAGGCGTCGCTGCTGGTGTCTTCTTTGCGTAATGATCGGCCGGTCGAGAAGCTGCGCTGTGCCTTATTCCCGAGCCCGAGGGACCTGCATGCTGCGCCGTCCCACTGCAGCGTGGCGAGGCCCCTCTGCGGGAACTGGGCGCGGGTGGCAGTCAAGGGCGCGTGGTAAGCTGCATGCAGACGACGGCGCGCGAGCTGCTTCAGGACGGCGCTGGATATGCGCTGGCCTGAAGCCATGATGCTGGGGCTACCTCTGTGCTCCTGGTTTCTGGGGCTTGGACTAGGTGCAGTGGTCTCGATATGTGTGACGGAAATATATCAAGCTGGACAGACGACCGGCAAAGAACCGATGCAGAGCGGGAACAGAGAGCAGAATGAGATAGATGATGGACAAGAACGAATGTGTGAGTAAATTAGAGGTGAAGCATGGGTTGAGGGCTGGGGTCCCGTCTTGATGATGAGAAAGGAGAGGGCGGATTTGAGATTGGACCCGGTGAAAAGAGGCCAACCGAGAAAAGGGCGGGCTGGCTCGGGCTGATGTCGTACGGCGGCGGCGGCGGCGACAAAGAGTAAATGATTAATTGCAAGTTGGACGGCCGTTGTTTCGATGGCCAGGTCGACCGGCGGGACCTGGAAACGGTTTCTTGGCCGCCAGGTTGCGGACCTCGTGGCCTTGCTGGGCCTTGCTGGGCCTTGCTGGCCATGCTGGCTGGCGATACTGGATACTGGCGAGGGGAGCCAAGGCTCAGGAGGCGGGCTAATTGAACAGGTGGGGAGGTACCTCTGCGCGAGAAGTGTGTGTGAGTGTACATGATCTATCTGTGTCTGGGTGGGACAGGAGGGAAGGGAGGACCTGGTCTGTGCTGTGCTTTTGCTGTGCCGTGCCGCGCCTGCAGAAAGGAGAAGCGTCAGGTGCATTGAGCTCTTGTCACCAGTTCAGGATCCAACATGCATTTCTGAAAAGTGCATAGTCTACTCGGTTCGTCCCATGAATGCCATGTGTGGTGGCGTGGCGTGCATGGTGCAGGCCAGTGACAGCCAGAAGACAAACCGCAGGCGCTGTGCTTTACTATTATTATTATCGAGATGCCCATGCCCGGTAAGCTGACGTTGGAGGCTTGAGTGCTGTTGTTGCCTTGATGCTCCGATCAGCCAAGGAAGAGGAAGGTGGTCTAGGTACATAGCTACCTACCTAATCTGGGCACCTAGGTATGTACCCAGGTTGGAAATGGGAAGGTGCAGACTGAGGTGCAGACCGAGGCAGCTCTTCTCAAGCACTAGGTTCTTGAAGGCCCTTTCTCTCTCTTCCCCCTAGTAGCTCCTGTAATATCACATTGGCACGGCAGCACGCGAGACCTCCCAGGCTTATCATTAAGCTCAAGCTGCAGCAACCCTCAGCTCCTCAACCCAGAGTGCTGCCACTGCCCTCCTTACGCGTCTGGCCCCGTGCCACTGGCCAATCCATTCACCCGTCACTCTTTCCCAAGGTTCCATTTTGCTCGCGTCATGCGTGGTTTGCCCGCGTTTTCACTGAGCTCCTTGGAGACTTCAATTAAACCCCTGTTGGTTCGATGGATGGTTCACCACTGCCGCATTCTTTGTACATTCAGACCAGCTTCATCACCCCCAACGGCCTGCCACGCTGCTCTTCATCAAACTGTCATCTTCATTGTCACCATCATTCCCCATCGACATCACAATCGTATTCATCAATTCTCACTATTTGACAGCCTGCTGCGGGGTTCCCGAGTCCTGCGGGCCCAGAGCCGCTGAGCGTTCTTGATCCAGCAACCTGCAGCTTTCCGCGGTGGGGCCTGGCGACCAGGATTGCGGGGCAGCAAAACCTCAGAGCCTCGGACTGCCTCGAACCCCCATTGCTCTCAAGTCCTCCAGCGCAAACACAGGAAGCTCCAAGCTTCCTACGATCCTCCTCGCCATTCGAAACCTCCAGTCATAGGTCCTAGCCATGAGCATGGGCATTGAGTCGAGCCAGCTTCGGAGGGAGCTGGGAGAGTTGGCTGATGACAGACCTCGCGGCGGTAGGGTCATCGGTCCTCCCATGTCGCCGACTCCCCCACCGTATCGGGACGAATTTCGTGACCCGAGACCACCCCGTCGCCGGCGGATAACAAACAGCGACGGCGAAGCACCAGCGCACGACTCAGATTCGCATCAAAAGAAGAAGACGAAGAACAAGAAGGGAAAGAAGAGGCGGCACGAGGGTCCGCACAGCGATGCCCCGAACGAGCTCTCCGACGCCCCCACGGCTGTGATGGCCGAGTACGACGACGCGATCGCTCCATCGCCAGAGTCTGCCAAGAAGCGAAAGAGCAAGAAGAAGTCCCACCGCAGGAAACACGATCGCGCAAAAAGCCCTGATGCCCAGAACCTGCTTGTGTCGCATGCCGTGGGAGGCTCGCCGCCGTCGGCCCTGGAACCGGCCACGAGCGGAATCGGAGGACACGCCCCGACAATCGATACCGAGCAAGCCGAGGAAGACATCGTCCCGGCCAGCAGCCTGGAGGATGTAGAACAATTCCACCTCAAAACTGAGCCCCATGTCGGTGCTCGCGAACTCCCAGATCACGATCTCGCTTTTCGAATTGCCGACGACCGCATTGTCGATGGCGACGACCCACGCCCGAAGTCGCCCTTCATGCATAAGAGGGAGATATCCATGGTTGACGGCGCATCGGAGCTACGAAGCGACGATGAGGCGCCCCTCCCAGTCTTGCGGCCAAGTCAAGTCAAAACTGAGCGTCCGTCGTCAGAGATTGAGGTCGACTTGGCGTCCCCAAGCCCGGCACGACTGGACAGACTGGAGAGGTCGACCTCGAGGTCGAGATCCATGTCCCGGCCGCCGCCAGCCACCAAGCCGGAGCACAACGTGAGCTTCTCTGCACGCCCAGATAACCATGCTTTTGACTAACTCGTTCTTCGCAGCTCCACATGCGCGCGCGAGCTCCGTCGAGTGCACCGAGTCGGTCGTCAACTGGATCCAACAATAGCATCCCCGCTCGAGTCCAAGATGCCAGACTTGGCTCGAGACGCTCTAATCACTCGTCTAGTCAACGCCGCATTCAACTGCACGGCGATGTCATGGATCTATACGAGGACTTTCAAGGCCCTGTTAATGGCTTTCTCAGTTCTCCGAAGACGAGAGCGACACGAGCAAAAGCGTCCAGGACCACCACGAGCCACCGCCAACCCCATGGCACCAACGCCGAGCCAAGTGGTGCCACCGACGGCGCCAGCGCCCCTGCTTCCTTGCGCAAGAATATCAGCCAGCAGGCCGATAACGCGTTGTCGAACGCCAGCGTGGATAAAGTCACATCTTGGCTCTCCCAGCCTGCTAGGAGGAGGACCCACAATGATGTGGTGGAAGAGTCCGACCACGAAGGGGCACGACAATCCGAGGAGACTGCAGTGCGCGACGCCGCCGAAGCCAAGTCAATTAACGACGAGGTCCCTATTGACGACCAGCCACCTATTGAGGATGAGCCACCTGTCGACGACGAACCCGAGGTGCCTGTCCCCCAGCCGAAAAAGGCGAAGAAGAAGCGCCGACTGCAGTCCAAGGAATCCCTATCGCTTTCGCAGCTGGAAGATGAATTTGATGAGGAGGGCGAGGCCCAGCCTCGGATGTCCATGTCGCAAAGATCCAAACTCAAGGACATCATGCGCCGTGATCGCAGGAGCCCTGAGGATGAGACAGGTGCCAACATGGAGCCACCCCAAGACGCGATAGTGTCCAAGCAGACCAAGCCGAAACGCAAGCGCCGTCCAAACGGTGCATCGGAAGATGAATTAGAGAACCTGCTTGCGGGCCCATCCAGGCGCAAAAAGACGAAGAACTCGAGCAAAGTCCCCGGCCCCAGCGATCCCGAGAGCACCACGGTCGCCCCCAAGAAGAAGCGCAGCTCACAAAGCGGAACCGCCACTGGTCCCTGGACCGCCGAAGAGCTCAGCGCTCTCGGCCAGGTTGTGAATCACTTTCGCCAGGCCTACGACATGTCGCAATCCGAGATCAACGCATTAATACACCAAAGACCCGACCCAAAGAACGAAATGCACAAAGATTTCTGGGACGGTGCTGCCGCAGCCATTCAGCAGCGTACTAGGAAGCAGATCGTGGAACGGACTCGCAGGCTCTACAACAACTTCGTAGCCCGTGGTCGCTGGGACGAAGAGCAGAAGCAAGAGCTGCATGAGCTGTTTGAAAAACATGGCAAGAAGTTCTCGGAAATTGCCTCCATCATCAATCGGGACCAAAAGGACGTGAGAAATTATTGGCGCGATTACTACGTCGTCGAGGGGCATCAACGCAAGTGGCATTGGAAACCAGAAGAGACGGAGAAACTCATACAAGCAGTCGAAGAGGCACTCAATAAAATACGAATCAACCGTGAAAATAACGACCAGTTCCGTCCGAGGCCGCGCGCGAGAGGGTTCGATGACGAGTCCCTGCTAGACTGGCAGCAGATCAGCTCAGCCATAGGCCTCACTCGGAACAGACAGCAATGCAAGTGGAAGTGGCAGGAACTCAAGGACAAAGGAGAGGCGGGCGCTGAAAATGACCACCTGCCCGACGCCTCTCGTCCTCCCAGGACTATCAACGGTTTGACCGAGGCGTTGGCAAATGCGCGCGAGGACTATCGCATCATGAGTGTCGAAGAGCAACTCCAACTGGTTGAGGCTGTGCACGACACGGGTTGTTCCAAGGACTCCAAGATCAAATGGAGGTCGCTCGTGGACGAGCACTTCAGGGCGAAATGGCGGCGGCCCACTCTAAAGCTGGTCTGGCACAGATTGCGAAAGACTGTGCCTGACCACGAGGACCAGGATGTTCAGTCCAATGCGCGGTACCTCCTCAACTACTACAACATTCACCAGTCGCTGCCTCGTGTCGAAGACAACCAGGCCGATGAAGCAGTGGAAGAGAAGCTCGTCAACGTAGTCCCCGGCAGCAAGGTGTGGCAGACTCCCTCCCAGGAGCCCCGTGCTGTTAGGGAGAGGCAGCGACGGTCGAGCAGCGCCAGCAGCCGGGCCAGCAGCCGGGCCCGCGAGAAGGTCTCGAGCCAGATTCTTAGGATCCCAGACAACGGCGTCGATGAGCACGGCGCACCCGCCCAGCGAGGTCGAGACCACACCCCGAGATTGGGCAGCGCTGACCTTGGGCAAGATGGCGTCGAGGGTGTCAAGGAGCAGCGGCCGCACAAGAAAAGCACATGGAAGGGTAAGAGCACCCGCGACAAGAAGAAAGAAGAAGCCGTGCCGGTCCGGATCCCCATACACTTGAATGGTGAAGCAGCTGAGGAGGCGTCGGCCGAGCCTGAGCCGATGCAGCAGTCTGCTGCAGCCGAGGCCGGCAAGGGGAAAGCCAAGATTCAAAGCAAAGGAAAAAAGATGACGAAGTCTCAACCGCCACCAGCGGGTGGGCGGAAGAGTGCCAGCATTGTTGTGGATTCCGATTCGGAGTGAAAATGAAACAAAGTGTTGTCGGATCCGGGTACCTCAACGGAAGCAAGTATCGTGTGGAATCTGTTTTGGAGTGGAGAGGTCAAGTATCATCAAACATGCACACCCAAGCATGGTAAAAGTTATGATGTGTGGATTAAGGGTATAGTTGCTGTACATAATTAGCGCATGGGGACGAGCATATGCCTGTATCCACTTGCTGTTGCGATAGCTACTTCGAATGGTACAGTTGTTTTGTTATCGTCACCTTCATTCAGGTCCGGTATATTTGCGGCCAGGGATGGTACCAGGTACACCTTCGTCACCCAACGCCTACGCCCACTGTCGCCCAAAACCATCACAATTACTCGTAAAACACCTGCATCTGCAGTCTGAACGGTTGCGACACTCACAATCAACACTGAATCTTCGCCGGTGTACGATATATGGGAATACAAGTTGGGCCGCGTGACCTCGGGGACAGCTGTTCGATGGCTACTATGAATATATTGGCTGACTTATCTTGATTTAGTCAAGCGCCTGCGGTTCACCCCGGCCAACAGTCATACGGCGACCTGCCCTCAACGATCCTGGGTAATCTGTCGGCATGTATCGGGCAATCCAATCGAGCATTGCTCTAAGCGTCCTACAGACAATGGCGCACTCACCTTTAACAGCCATTTTATAAGACTCACTTTCCCCCACTTGTTTGGTCCTTGCGTTAAAGGTGGAGTCAAATTTCCTCACCATATCCTACATGTGCCGAGGCCGCCATGGCTGTCCTGGGTATCAGCCTATTTACTCTGCGGCCGGTCGGGTGAAGAAGACATTACAGAGCTCACTGTATTGTCCGGCCTCGCCTTCGACGCGGACAGACACACTCAACTCAAAGCAGCCCATCCGACCAAGCCATACAACCACGCGGCCGGAACCCCGGATTCCATCAGACACTGGCTCAGTCTGCCTCAAAAAGTGGAAGTGACCAAGGCGGTAGACGATGCGACAGGACAGATCTTGGGCTGTGTAGCTTGGGTATTCCGGGGCTTTGATAGGGTTCCCGTCAACACGAGCCTCGTCGAGGATGCGCCCAAGCCCACCAACCCACCTGCCTACTCAGTATCGTCCGACTACGTCAAGACCGAAGCCGTGGGCCTCGACCCGCTGGAGCAGCTGCGCGAGATCACCGACCATCATCTCGCCCAGTTCATGAGGCGGACAATGCCGCCGGGCACGCGGTGCATGTTCATCGCCGGTATCCAGGTGCACCCCGACCACCGGGGCAAAGGCGTCGGCCGCGCCCTTGTGCGGCAGGGCACCGACCGCGCCGACGCCGAGGGTGTCATGTGCTGGGTTCACTCGAGTGAGGCTGGGGCTGGCCTATTTCCGAAGCGCGGTTTCCATGTTGACGACACGCTTGAGATTGACCTGGACGATTGGGCTGGCAAGATGGGCCTGGAGCCCCCAGCGGGCCATGAGAGATGGGGCACATACACGTTCAGGTACTTTGTGAGGCCCCAGAAAGTATAGAGACGGCCTCGAGCTAATATCGGATTTGAAACCCGTACAATCTGTGAACTCACATTTACCCCTCCCTGTCCATCCGATATTTCCTCGTCATTCAAGTAGTGTCGTTTTCATGGAACACCAAAGCCCTGACCTCGATGCTCTCCCGGACCGGCACGTCCTCCCGGTCCGTGTCTGGGTCCACAAAAGCCGTGTGCGGGACCCTCCTGGCCCGCCCGTCGGTCTTGGTATCAAAGCACTTTATCAGGAGCACCTCCTCGGGCGTCAACCCGCTCTTGTAGTACCACCGGTGCGCACCGTTATACCTCACCTGCAGCGTCTCGCCCCTGCGGGGCTTCGGCTTCGTGTAGATCAGGCCCGTGGGGACGAGGTCCGAGTCCGGGACCGAGTGCGCGTCGGCGACGGCGAGGGGGTCCCGGAGGACGGTCGAGATGGGCCGCCACACGTTGATGATCTGCACCCTGCCCTTGAGCAGGCCTTCTGCCTCGTCCGGGAGGTGGTGCGGCACCCGCGACAGCGACGCCGAGTAGGACTGGTCTATGTGCACGCGCTGGACTGGGCCCCTGAGGGCGGCCTTGGCGCTCCCGTCGGAGGGAAGCTGGCGGCGGATGGTGTGGTCGAATATGAAGACCCGGGTTGCGCCAGTCCTGGGCAGAGCGGCTGGTCAGTGAACGGTAGGGTTTGTGTGTGTGTGTGTGTGTGGCTCGGCACTTACACGTCTTTGAGCAGCTGCTCAGTCTCAGCATAGTAGCCTTGCTTGATTTGCTCGTCGTCCAGAAAGTATTGCTCACTGGAAGTGTGATTGTGAAATTGGAATCCATTGCCATCGAGAGTGTACTCTTCCTGATGACCACTCACATCGTGGACAGTGACGGAGTGGCTCTCGACAGGTCGGTCATATGTCTCCGGTCTGTCAACATAACTAGGCTCAGGCGGAGACCCATCTTCGTTCTCTTTGTAATAATTCAAGATGGTCTTGACGTCATGAGGCTTCAAAGAGGTCGGGTTCGGTGCGCTTTTGAGCTGGTTTTGGAGCTTCTGCTGGTCGGCAGACCCGAGCCCAATGTTGGTGATGTGCTGAACAGCCGCGGCCGCCATGTTCACTTGTGTATCAAGACGTTTTGGTGGTTAACTGTTGTCACAAGTGCATACCATCTAGTTACACACTTTCTGCTATCCTTGCCCCTTTACAGTGCGGATTGCTCTGCTTGAAATACTCGGCCCGGAGACTTTCGAGTGTCGACCCGCGTGGCTGACACTACCCCATCCCTCCACACGAGCACGCAATATGCTCTAGGATCGACATTTATAATCCGTAGCACCCACCAACTTGACATCTGGAGACAATCCTCATGGCTGCATTCGGGGGTTCCCGCCGGGATGATTAGAAATAGAAGTTCAACGTGTGCACGTGCGACTTGCCAGGCCGCGTGTTACGTTCAACCGGTGAAACATGATGACGAGCGGATGCAACCAACAGCCGACTTGACAAATCCAACTTCTGGGCATTCGACAAGTCGATTGACCACAACGATGGACCATTTCTGGTAGTAGAAGGTCACACGTCGCTTGGCGTCCACGTGCCAAAACAAAACCTGACAAGCGCTATGTTTTCGTTCAAACCTGGTGAGCCATGATGAGATCCGCAGGCCCAAGTCATTACTTCAATGTTGGGACAGAAGGAGCAGCCACAATAACAACTATTTCGACTGTTCACTCTATATCGAGTCGCATAGCTGTTCCTACGGCTTCCTCAGCAGGCTTGGTCGACAAGCATACCAACGTCGTTCGCGTCAAACAAGCCCCGAAGTGTCACCAGCAAATATCAGAAGTCTTTCGATATGTACTAAACATTTGGCTGGAAACGTTTTTGTCAAATCTGCATTCTCTCTTCGCTGTCAAATTAACAGGATACTTAGGTTTCGATAATCCAAAAGCATAGCTCTAACTATTTTCATCATTCCGAGGCGCCATTGATTTGTCAAGTACATATGTATTTTATCTTTTAGGATTATTAATAGAATGATTCCTTGACAAACCCTTTCTTAGACTTCTTCACACAACAAACAATGCTCCGAACTTGACTTCCCAGTTGTACGCAAGACCAGCCATGCCAGCTTCCGCTTGTCAGAAGAATGACACGTATCCGTCTGATGCCAATTCAAGCTTCCTTCTTGCTAAGATGATCCGATACCGCATCACGTTCAGATTGCTGCACCACTGCCTTCTCCTGTGTCCCAATATGTCCATCATGATGGTCGTCAACCTCATAAAGTGCGGGGAAAGGAGCGACATCACGGCGCAGCAGGTACTTGTTAGCGTACCACGGTGCCTTTTTCGCATAATACTGCGCGTGGTCACGATTCCGGACGGCGAATACGGTATCCAGCTCCTCGAGCGTCAAGCTTTTTGTCTCGGGGAGGAAGAAGTACGCGACCACGAAGCCGAAGACATTCCACCCGGCGTACCACATGAATGCCCCTGTGGGAGTGAACGTCGACATCAAGCGCGGCCACGTGAAGCTGATGATAAAGTTGAAGCCCCACGTAACTGCAGTCGCGCTGCTCATTCCGATATCTCGGATGTGCAGCGGGAACGCCTCGGCGCAGTAGGTGAACGGCACGGGCCCGGCACCCGGCGAGTAAACAGCCGCGAAGAGGTAGATTCCGGTTGCGACGCACGCCAATCTTGCCGTGCCCTCCGGGATATAGAAGCTGAAGGCCGTGAATGTTAATGCCAGCGCCATCAAGGGGAATGTGACCAGCAACAAATTTCTGCGGCCGAACGTGTCGATCGTGTAGAAGGCTGGTAGGGCAAAGAGCCAGTTGATCAGCCCCATCCCCATGCTCGTCAGTAAAGCCTCGGACCGTTCAAAGCCTGACTGCTCGAAAATTGCTGTTGAGTAATACATCCTGGGCCTCATGTTAATGTATCTAAGTCATCAACCCTGAGTGGTCATTACTTACACCACGTTGATCCCGCAGAACTGCTGCATGAACATAACGAAATATGAGTAAGTCGCAGCACGCCTGTTTCTCCGGACGGTGAAAAATTCCTTCCAGCTATGACCGCTTCGTGCTTGGTTCTCGACCTCGAGGAGCTTGTGGGCGTAGTACACTGCAGCGTTGTGAGTCAGCTGTTAAAGAACTAGGGAAGAAAATTCTTTCAAATATAGCAAGGATAGGCCCGCATTGTGTATGGCTCTGGGAAAAAGGCTACAAGAAGCGATTTGATATGGAGAGTCGAGTTTGCATCCAGAAGCTACTTACTGTCTCTTGTGGCCTGAATAGGGTGGCGGCGTAGTCGGCTGACTGAGCGGAACGCCTTTGTATATTTGCCTTTTTCCATGTACCATCGCGGGCTTTCAGGGCAGAAGTATACCTGCAACAAGCATTAGAGACATCAGTACTTTTACAGACATAACATCGCGAATTCAGAGATCGGCTTACTTGGGCCATGACAATCAAGGGCGGGATTGAGGTGCTTGCCAGCATCCATCTCCATTGGGTGTTGGCTCCAAGGAAGTCGGTGTTACGAAAAGCTACCGATACTATAAGACCCAAGGCGATGCCGAATGCTATTGATCGTTAACACTGTCCTTTGAATAAAAGAAACGTAATGGTGGTTCTGCAACGCCTGGCCCAACTAAGCAAGAGAAGGCTAGCATACCTGTCCACATTTGCCACATCATCGTCAAAGCCCCACGAATGGCCTTGGGTGCTGATTCTGCGGAATAGACTGATGTATCTTAGTTAGTATGCAGGAACATCACCATAGATGAGGGTCGTACCTGGCGTTGTACTGCTCTTTGCGCCAACAGCAAGGCCGAGGCCGAACCGGGCAATCAGAAGATTGTACCATCTGTTGTTCAAGAATCAGCATGGAGCCAGCGGAGTAACAGGAAAACAGGCAATACGTACGAGTCTGCTGCCGCCATCCAAAAGCCAGTAACAACGGAGAAGAAGCAGGAGATGAAGATTGTGCCACGGCGGCCTACCCATTTGTTCAAGAATGGCGAAGTCCAACAGCCGAACAAGGCCGAGAATGCATATGGTGCACCATTGAGAAGACCTACGTAGCCGTTAGGGAATTTCCTTTCCATGCCATCAAATAGATCAACGAACCCTGTATCAGTTCATCCTCGATTCCGAACGTTTTGTAGTAGTATTCCTAAATTCAATGATCAGTCATCGCTTCTGGGCATGGCAATGTGTGGCTGGCTTACCTGGGCACCATTGACTGCAGTCTGATCCATACCGTAATAATTTTGTTAGCTGGGATAATGAGGATGACGAGGGAAAGGGCAACATATCTGCACTATTGCTGAGCCCGCACAGAGCAGTCCGAGAAAATACAGCATGAATGGCTGGTCCCAGCGATGAGTGATTTCTTTTCTGAGTGCCGCCTTTTCTCCTTCCGTCAGCTCGGCAATGGTTTCGAAGCCATCAGGACGAGTACTGGCTTGAGCGACCAAGGCTCCTTTACGGAAGGAATCTCGATGCTCGCTCAGTCCGTACTTGTCTGTGAAGGCGTCCACGTCTGCCAGGAGCTCACTGTGGGAATACCTCAGGAGTGGGTTGCGCAGAAGAGCTGCCGTGGAGACCTGGGCGGCCTTGCCGGGAGGGTTGTCATCGCTACCAGATGCGCGAGTGCGGCCCTGGATACTCTCATCTGGAGGAGACTCGATGTCTACACTGGCGGGAGGCATCGTGTTGCACTTGGGAGAACTGA
Source organism: Diaporthe aspalathi (assembly GCA_001447215.1). Taxonomy (NCBI): domain Eukaryota; kingdom Fungi; phylum Ascomycota; class Sordariomycetes; order Diaporthales; family Diaporthaceae; genus Diaporthe; species Diaporthe aspalathi. Next base: position 28,622 of record LJJS01000044.1, read on the forward strand.
CATGAATATTGACTATGCCTGCAAGCCGTGGGCAACAAATCTGCGGCAGCTAGGTTGATCCGGGGAACCAGACTGAAGAATAAATGAGTGCTCAGACTCGATCAAGAACGGACGGAATTCGTTTATAAAGACTGCGTTTCTGGGTGTCAGCTTTTCGCCTCATGGCAACCAACAGACATATTTGGTGGCCCACGTAGATCATGAACATCTACTCGATCCGATGACATTGACGTAAGAATGTTGGGATAGTACCCCGGAAGGATACTTAGGTAGACTTGGGGGAGTGGAGCTCCCAAGATATCAAAAGACTGTGTACATATGCATCTGCATCTTTGCGATGACCAGGCTGTGTACCCGTAGACCTGCATGCGGCATGAACCAAATAGGGGTGAGATATAGAACAACTCCCTTCCCGCCTCCACGATTGTTATCTGCTCGAAGATCAGAGGGCTGGCAAAGCTTCTGGCTTGAGAGTACATGGGGGCCGGAGCTTGGCTTCCATCTCTGTCTCCCCATTTGAACCGGGGAACATTGGGAGAGGCTATACACCATGCCTGGAATCGAGCATATGTAGGTGGACAGTGTGCGTAGCCGCTCCACATTGAAGATGTTTAAATCGATTGAGCCAATGCCTCATAGTGCCCCTCCTCTATCTAGGCAATGTGCCGGGCTTCAAGCTGTGCCGAAGGAGTCGTGGGCATGCTTGGCGGAGGGCTCAATTCAACATGCGCAAGAAACGACACTTCAAATGTTTGCAACGCGATTGAGTGAGGTCGCCTGTAAGGGCAAAAATGGCCACAGACGGGTGAGATGACATGTCGTCATTACAGGCCCCTCGTCCCCTTCCTTTTTCTCCTTATTGATACAATACCAGCAGGAACCAACAGAACCGACGGCCTGGATTTGTGAGTCACATGGAAATGAGTGGCCGTAAAGGCTCTTTCCCAGCCCTCAACATGCGGCCAAGGCGATATGAGTGCTGCTCGGGGTGACGATCGGCACGGCCAAGTGTAACGCGGCTCGGCGGCGGGCCCTCCGTCGGTGAGGATCGCAGCAACATTGGGCAAGCAGCAAGCCGACAATCTCACCACACAGGATCAAGCAGGTCTCGGCGCTTGGCGCGGCACGCGGCACGCGGCACGCACACTGCAGGTGGTAGACACGAGGTCTGGGTGTTTGAACAGCCCAGACAGTCACCTGTCATGCCGTCATCCAGTCTCACAGTTGCTCACTATTCGAATCCGCCTGATTTCGCTTCCCCAGCTATGACTTCATACCAAGCCTTCATCACGAAAACGTCCCCACTGTGCTCAACTCGCAACCGAAGCAGGTCACTCTCATGTGGACTCACTGGCAGTTTGGTGCCGTAGCGGGATGAAGCAGATGCTTTTTATTACCCTCCACGCACAAGCAAACATACAACTTGGCTGTGGGCATTGCTTTACTTCGTTGCATCCGGCGCCCCTGACCAACCACCACCACTGATCGATATCTCGGCCACACCTAGAGTCATCCCAAGCGAGATAACTACCGATCAAGACTGTTCTTTGTTTCGTCTATTTGTAAGTTATTACATGTGGAAGTACTGTAGAATTACCACCCTAAGCCCTATCGAACGATTGTGACTGGAGTGACTGACTGACAAACATGCAGTCACGTATCCCATACGATATGGTCACTTAGGGCGGTCGCAGGACGGACGCCAAACTCAGGGCGACCAGCTGAGCTTTGTGGAATGGTCCATGTTGCATGAACTTGGACACCATGTTGAATTTGCAAATATGTGAAGCACGTGTTCGAACTTAGATCCCCTTGCCAGTCGGCTTTCAATTTCATGTGGTGCTCGATTGGATCGGGTCGTGGACCAGCTTGGTGATTGTTGTCCCGTCTTCGAGAATCTCGGCCTTTTCTTCCAGCGTATAGCCTCTCCATTTCGGAATTAGAACAGTCCACAAGTACCAGTATACGGTTGCTAACACGAGCCTGTTTGCTTGTCAGTCTCGTAGGACCTCGGGTACGGGTGCTACATCCGCGAAGTGCTTACACTGAGATGCCCACAATCGCGTAAGTTGCGTAGAAGAGCCCTGAATCCGGCTTATTGGCTGGTGGAAAGAATGGTGCCGCAAGTAGAGCCAGGCTCAGAACAATACGAAGTACCACAGCCGGAACCCATGCCTTGAAGGGACGCTTGAGGTCGGGCCTCTTGTGTCGGAGCCACAGAAGACCAGCCGCTGTAGCTATTGCGATGACTTGGCCCGGGTATCCTTCAACCTTGAGGATAAAGGAGTATACCTCGTTGGACGGCGGCAGTGTGATCACGAGAAAAGAAGGAATGTAGTGTACAATGAGGCCGCCGAGAGGCGACCCGAAGGGCTTAGTCGACGACAGAATATCGGAGAAAGGGAGGAAGCCTTGACGGGCGATTTCCTGTTTGACTCGGGACTAGATGAATTCGATTTAGCTGACCACAGCCGGGCAAAGGGACCAGGCAGGATGGTACTAACCATCGCAAAAGCGACGACCATAACATTCCCGGCCGCTGATAAAGCAACGGCCATGGGTAGGATCTTCCCGCCGACGTTTCCGCCGAAGACCCGCTCGAAGAATAATGCAGCCACCAGCTCACCGCTAGCCTTGATCTCCTCCACGGGGACCACCAAGAAATAAGCCACGTTGGTTAGAAGATAGAGCACGCAAGCTGTCGAGAGCGCCGAGATGGATACCAAGCGCAAAGTCCGCACCGGGTCTTTGATCTCGTTCAAAACATTGTTGGCGTTCTCGAGGCCAGCGTAGGAATAGAACACTTGGAAGAGAGACGTGGAGACAACTCCCCAGTTCCAGTTGGACCCTCGCCAAAGCTCATCCCATTCGCTGACGACGTGTGTTGTGTGTGCCCCCGGAGCCGATTCATTCGGTCTGAGACTGACAACGTAGAGACCTGAGAGGATCATAAAGACTATGAGCCCGACTTTGATCCAACCCAGAAAGTCCTGTATCCTCACCCCGAGAGCTCTGAACATCCCATGGATGACCGTGATCACTGTCAGCAGACCAACAGCGACACCTTTCCTGACCCACTCGGGAGGCTCCTGAACCCCTACCGCAAACAATACATATTGGCTAAATACAACACAGTTGCTGGCCGTAAACCCGAGGCAGACAATCATGACCGCGACAACCGTGCTCGCCAGAAACCTCGGTCGGCGGTACGTGAACTCAAGGTAGACCTTTTCCCCGCCGGAGCGCGGCAGCATCGAGCCGTACTCGAGCGCGATGGCCAGGCCGCAGGCCGCGATGATGGCGCCCACAACCCACAGTGACAGCGCGAGGCCGACGCTGCCGACCGCGCGGATGATGGTTCCCGGGGTGGCAAAAATGCCGGACCCCAGTACGCGTGAGATGACGAGGATGTAGGCGGACTGGCGGTTCAGCGTGCGGCCGAGGGTCGATGTCTCGGGGATGACATCGTTTTCGATATCTCGAGACTCGGCGGCGTCGAAGCTCTGGTGCGGGTCTCTGCCTGGTTTGACGGTAGCGTATCCGACGGTGCCCGTGGGCGACGTAGGTGTTGACGGCGAGTAAAGAAGCGGCAGCGCTTCTCTGTATTCGTCTGTGTCGCCCATACCGTCTTTGATGCTGTCTTGCTTTCTAGATGCGAGCGTGTGTGTTTCTATCGGCGGCCGGCTCGTCAGACAACGTCGGTTCAACTTCTGCCAGATGACCATCGGCTATGGGTATGTCTTGGGAAAGATAAGGGCATTGTGAAGAAAGGCACGATCTTGTCTTGACGTCGATAACCGCTTTCATGGTGTACAAGATTATGTGATACTGTCCACCTGAGATGGCAGCGTGAGACATGGATCATGGGGGCGCTCGCACGCCATTTCAGCCCAAGTAAACGAAACACCACCCACGGGAGCGGCGGGAAGACCAACGTTTGAAATGCGGCTGCCTCCCCCACGCTGCTTAATAAACGCCAGACATTGAATTGATTTGTAAGTTTGTTTTCGGCCGAGTTTCAGACGCCTTTGATTCCGAAAACCGGGCTCTTGTTGATATGTGCGTCCGGGACTGGTCCGACAACGTCACCCGGCTAGTACCCTACCCAGGTACCTAGGTAGGTAGGTATGGCAGCAATGGAATGTCTATTGGACCCTGATTTCCAACATTTGAATGCTGAATGCAAGGTCCTGATTGATGAATGTACGACTTGAACGTCGAGACTTTTGCGCTATATGTACTAGGACAGGAACAAACATTGAATGCACCATGAAGTCAAGATCTCTTGCTGTCGACATGATCTTCTCTTTTCCCGAAGCAGCTCGCTGCCAGACATGGGGCGAACCTTTCCTTCCATTTTCCATCGACAGCTCCACGCATCAGCATCTCGATATCAGGAACTTCCGAGTGCTTCTTCCCATCTATCAACGCATCAATTTCTTCCAGAGTCTTTCCCCTTACCTCGACCCAGTAGTACGCGATGAATGCAAACATGCCAATGTTCCAAGCCCCGTTGATGATGTAGAGTTTCCAGCCGATGTTTTCCAGCGCGAAAAGGAACGCAAAGTTGCCCCAGATTCCTGTCAGACAGACAACGAAGCTGAACATGCTCATCCCCCAGGCGCGGATGCTGAAATTCAACATCTCGGCCGGTACCAGAAACAGAATCGGGATCCAACCGAAGCCGTAGCATGCGCTGAAGACGAATATCATGGCGACTGACGCGTAAATGCCAGGCCGGTAGTCCGAGTCGCCGTATGCCTTCGTCAAACCACCGATGATGAAAAGGCTGATTGTGAGTCCGCCTGTCGACACCAGGGCAGCTGACTTGGCGCCCAGCTTGGCCGTGTAGAAGCTCCCTAGGAGGGAGACGATCAATGTGCAGCAGTTCAGGCCGACGTTGACCAGGAGTTGCTGCTTTGGGTCAGTGAGTCCGACATGGTCCAACACCTTTCCGATCTCGTAGGCAACAAGAGTGTTCCCCATCACCATGGAGAAGAGGGCGCAGGTGCCAGTAATGACAAGTCTCTTCCGTGTTCCCCTGTCCTTGAACATCTGGCTCCACGGCATCGGGTTCCTCTCGTAACCGATCGTATCGACGATCTCGATGAACTGAAGCCGGACCCGTTCATCCTCCTCATCGCCGCCCGAGTTGATGCGCGCAAGAACGGTCAGCGCGTCCTGCCCACGGCCGATGTCCACGAGCCATCTTGGGCTCTCGGGCATCCAAGGGAGAAGGAGAATGCACAAGACGCCCCAGACACTTTGAAGCAGGCTGGGCAGCCGCCATGCCCAGGAGCCCTGAATCTGCGCTGTTCCGTACGACACGCCAGCGGCGGTCAGAGCCCCGACGTAGAAGAGGTCGTCGAACAGGCCCAGCCCCCACGCCCTCTGGTCCCAAGGGAGAGTCTCGGCGAGGTAGGCGGGTGCCGTAATGGCGGATGCTGTGGTCCCGAACCCTATAATGATGCGCGCCGTGCAGAACATGCCGATGTTCTGCGCTGCAGCTTGTAGGACCGCCGCGGTGATGGTGATGACTGCCGCCCAGAAGAGGGCGACGCGGCGGCCATACTTGTCCGTAAGCCCGCCCCAGAATAGACAGGCGATACATCCGCCGATGTAAATTGTCGCGACGTTGAGGGAACGGGTGGCGGTGGTCAGTTGGAAAAAGTCGGTGTACTGGGACATTATGTTTAACCCGCCCATCATTGCGCCATCATAGCCCTGAGTCTATCGAAGAATCAGTTATTTTTTATCAATTCACTTTCGAACACTGCACGCAGCTTGGTGTGTGATGTCGTCCTTGGAGGGTCACTTACCGCCGCCGTGATCACACAGCATGCGAGAAGAATGAAGGTGTTGCCGCATGCTGTCTTCGGGTGCCACAAAGGCGCATGGAATGGGAGGATACTACCCCTTCTAGCATGAGAGGGAGCCGGTGCGTCTGCCATATTCAATACAACGCACGATCAAATGCATACTCGGCCAGTGACAGAGTTTCACGTGTAGAGGCCGGAACGCCACGAGTCGGGTGGAGGAGAGAACGCTTGCCTCCACCGCTTCTTCACGTCGCCATCATCCCCTTTAAGCCCTGGACGCCTGCGCGGCTGCTTTGGGTCCAATGAAAGCACGTGGGGTAGCAGCAAAGACGCAAGGACAGGCATGTGCTTCGGGTAGTTTGATAGCCAGCGGGTGAGCACCCGGGGTAAAACACCTTGAGACCTGGGCACCGCAAATGTGCTACTTCAGGTCCAATTCTGCTCCTTTACAATCAAGACTGCGAGGCAAAACAAGGCGAGCCAAGAGCGATCCCGAGCACCCTCTCTTTCATGCTGGACTTTTATCAATCTGTACATGGGACTGCTTTTATGAAGCGCTCACGTTCAAGGTTTGACCAGGAAAGTTAAAATGCCTAATCATGAGTGGGAATCTTCATAAGCCGTGGCAATATCCCGGTGCCCTCGGCGAATTAACTTCGACTTGCAGGAGGTCATGACTCGAGACAACCTTGTGCTTTAGTTGACGAGTCCATCCCACCCCAGCGTTGCTGTTTGCCGTGTGAAGGCTTCAATGTTAGGCCATTCACATTGCCCTGCCTCCCGAGGTCGTGTCACCTGAGGGATGTTATTGCTACCTAGGTGCACATCCAGAAAACAACAGGCCAGACCGTCGTGAGCCATAGCAGACAGAATACTGGACGGGGCGCACTGACATTGATCCCGCAACTGAGCCGTAGCACATATGATTTTCTCGACATGGCAATAACCGAATATAACCGCAAGCTCAGCCCTAGTGCAGAACATCGGTTGTACTTATCAATTAGCTGGGAATTGATGGCCGAGTGATAGCAGACTGGTTTGTTACATATAGAGGGCTCCTCGCCCCCGAAGAGCAGTCTGAATACTCTCTGTATCTATCCGTGAATTCTTACAGCGTGGCCCTGTTTTGGTGCATTTCGCGACTCCTAAGGCTTTAGCAAGGGGCTCCGAGCTAATCAAATTTCATACTTTAAAATATAGGGATATGTAGTGTTATTTTGAATAAGCTGCAGTCAAAACCTAGTTATGGAGGATTACAGCTTCTTAGTTTGGGACCTTGGTATCAAAGTGATAACAAACTTGAACAGGGTCACGCTCTATATTCTCGAGCTCGTTCTCGGTGTGCCTTGTCTCCACTCGTAGCATTGAGCAGTAAATGCAAGTGACTTTAGAGTTTACGCGTGCTCGACACGGTGAGTGTAATCAAATCTAGGCCCTATTCGCCAGCCCCCCGGGCCTCCCGGGACATGGATCATGTCAACGGTCTGATACCACTTCAGCTCCTCAAATGTCTCGTCGCCGTCACAAGCTGCGTTGCCGACAATACACCTTGGGACAAGACCGAATGTTACCAATTAAAAGATGAAGTACCGGTCGACGTAGTAGCTACCGTACTCATTGGTGCAGCCGTCGCCCTCGCGGTCATGTCGATTCCAGACGAGAGGGCACGACTTCAGAGAGCCGTCCTCGTTCGAGAGGCAGAAGTTGCCGAGCCCGGTGCCACACCCGGTGAATTGGTATTGACAGCCGTCGGGAGCCGTAAACCAACCGCCATTGAGCTCGCACATGGATTCACCGAAGACGCCCAAGTAGATGTAGTCGCAAGCGTCCTCGCCCTCGACCCAGAGTGCGTTGTCGGCGTGGCCGTCCGTGTAGTTGGCCACCCCGTGCCCGAAGCCGAAAGTGAAGTTCTGGGCGGCGCTGGCTCCAGCGAGCACAGCCGTGACAAGAGTGGTGTAGGTCAGCTTCATTGTGATGTCTGTGGTGGATTAGCTTGGGTTGTTTGGTGTCAGGAAAGATTGTGGTCCACACTGACGGGTCCGGGGTGACAATATGATATCTGAGACTCGATCCTTGAACTTAAGGGATTGACTATGTAGATAGGTAGCTTATAACTCTCGGGGCTTTGAGAGCCTCTGGTTGTTGTCTGAGCAGATCAGGTGGAAGAATAGCTCCCCTGTGAATATGGCCTCATGTATATATATTTGTTTTTGCTTATACGCATCCCCGACGCCGACATCCGTGGCCAAGGGCTTACATCTGACTTCGGGAAACGAGGCTTTGGCGGGCTGGCACCCTTGCTGAGAGACTTGGTTGAGTATGCTGCTGTTCATGATCGGGGATGAGCTGACGGCTGACAGATCCCGTTGTTATGTCTCGAGCTGCGTCTTAAAGTCGCACTGTCTTAACTCACGCGAGGCTCAAGGCAGCGAGCCACCGCCATAGGGCTACAATGCAAAGCTACCTTTAACTAAAGGAGAGGGAATTAAGTTAGCGATTTACGCGGCTTAATGCTAAGCATTACTTCTTATAGTCCCCCATCGAATTCCCGGCCGCGCAAGAAGCACGACCCGGCCAAGCAGGACTCGGCTAATAAGCGGATATGCCGTAACTAGTGCGCTTCAACGAGCGGCTAAGTTTTGCACACAGGACTCAATATCTTCATGATCTGCTATGCCTCTAAAGGCCCCGGCTGAATAGTATTGGTCTTGGAGTAATGAAGATTCTATTTGGTATCATTTGAACGTGGACGGGAATTCGCACCTGGGATGATGGTGTTGGGGGGTCTGGGGAGTAGTATTAGCGTCAAGGGCTCATTATAATTACTTTCTTCGTGGATCCGCGGGTCTGTGCGAATTCAAACAGCGATGTCCCTCCCCGCGGATCTCGGGTTTGTCCGCCGCTCATTCCACCCAGACCCGTTCACATCAGATGAGACCCGACTATCCCCCAAGGCGGCTAGTCGGCCACGACGAGTACAAGCACAAGCTGTGTGACCTTGGACCCAACAAGTCGGCGACTTTTGTTAGCAGGATCCACGCCAAAAAGACCTGTCAAGCCCAGCCTCTATCCTCGTGCATCTGCAGTCCTAGCATGGCGACACCCAATCCTACTCGGCAGCTGAATTGGAAAAAAGACGCCGCCGAGCTTGAAAAGTCCCTTGGGTTCATTGACTGGGAGGCCCTCAGACAGTATGCAAGTGACGCCCGACGTGACCTCGAAGGGGCTGACTGGTCATGCCGGCTTTCCCTCGAGTACAACATGGGCGGGTTGCATGCGGTGAGGCTGGTCGTCTTCGACGACGGCTGCCAGTGGCTGGCCAGGCTCCAGCTCGAGCCACCCACGCCAGAGTCCTGCCGACGCCTACGGAACGAGGTTGATACCATAGCGGCCGTCAGATCGCGGTCCAACATTCCCGTCCCGCGTGTCTTTGCCCACGACGTGAGCGAGGCCAGCGGCGTAGGCGCTGCCTTCATGCTGATGGAGTTCATTCCCGGTGACACGGCGATGGATTCCTTTGGCGGGTGGGACGTGCACAAAGGAGAGACACCCGCGCTGTTCAGGGACAAGTTCCACGCAGCCCTCGCCGATATCCAGGTCGAGATGGCCAGGGTGCGCTTCCCCAAGATCGGGACAATCGTCTGCAGTGGTGGTTGGTTTGAGGTCGGGCCTATCCCTGGCATTGGCGGGCCGTTCGACACCGCAGGACAATACTTCGAGGCATGGGCAAAGATCGGCAAGATTCCCTTACAACGAGGAGACTATACGGCCCCGAACCCCGGCACAACTGGCGGGTGAGGTCCTTGCAGCAATCCGTTCGTTCCCCACAGGAATTCAAGATCTAGCGTGGTGGTTTCCTTTCCAGGACGGCCCATTCCCACTCATCCACACCGACCTCTACAGCAGCAATATCATTATTGACGAAGTCTACAGTGTCTTGTCGGTGATCGACTGGGAAGGCGCGTTCGTCGGACCATGGGAGCTGGTCGAATTTAACAAGGAGCTTTCAGTCGTCCCAGCCGTCATGGATGGCCCACTCTACCAGGAGACCGCGTCCAGCGTCGCCATGCGTCTTGCTCGGGCAGAATTCGTAAAGCTTGTCCGTGGGGTTGAGGAGAGACGGCGGTTGGATTCAATGCTGTCCGCCGTGCTGGCCGATGAGGAGTTGCAGGCCTTTTCTCATGCATTTTGGCTGTACGGCGAGGGTCGAATCGGCTTCTACGACCGAGTTCTCAGGCTCTTGAACCAAAGGCGCGTCACACAGGCCCAACCACCCGAGTGAGAGATACGCATATCATCTGCCTGTCTCGGCCAGGCAACAGCGCGCCGCGTTCTCTGCGCCGCAGCGCGGCGCCTGCGACTCATTGGATGCCAGCCACTCCAAGTAATTTCGTGTCGCAACGTACATTGAACCGCTAGAACAGCTAACTGATCAATAGGTGATGAGGCACACACCGCTAGGATTCAGGGCGCGTTCTGCCTGGCCTTTTCCTCACCTTCGGGTGAGTGCTCGTGCCAGTCTATACCATGCCACCCACCCTTGCCGTACACCCCCCCAACTCGTACACCA
>LJJS01000491.1:0-16061 GCA_001447215.1 Diaporthe aspalathi
AAAAGTGGCGGAGTGATGATACTGGCGGAGTGATGGTAAACCACGTTAACGTTTACGTATTAAATTTGTTTTAAAGGGATGACTTATAATTCAAATTATTTATTTTCTAAAAAAAATGATTTATGCCTAAATTAGGAACAAAACCAACTAAGTACATATAGGCAAGAGCAGCGGGTCAAGCACGAGGCGCTCCATATCCTCTGTGCGAAGATGCACAGTTACGTCCGCCCCATTGTCTGTCCACGAAGGCGTCAATGACGAATTGCACGACGATAATGATGGGCCTTCTTTGATCAAGACACCTCCGTCCATAGCCGGGAGCACAGCGTCAGCATACCGGATCCCGGACCCAAGCCCGAAATCGACATCGTAGATGCCCGCTCGTGCCCAGGTTGTTACCAAAATGTGGCGCCGGCCCAGGAATGCTTGCCACAAGCGTTGAGGCGACTTCTCGTACGCGACGCTGTGGAGATGCGCTGCCAGGTTCGCCGGATCGCTGGTCTCGATCAAAGTCTCACGGATGCGCCGAGCGATTTTACCCTCGGAACCTCCCGGCCCAGGGCCAGCAGCGAGCCTGGCTGCCACGTCTGAGCCGGCCATCTCGATGTCGACCATGATGATTGGAGATCCCATGAACGCATCGCTGAGCTTCAGCGCAGGGCGCACCCCGAGCACGAGATCGCAGTGCACAGGGTCAGGGTCCTGCTCCAGCTGCCGAGCACGCACGATACATGACCAGATATGTGCGAGGATGGCGTCGTGCCTGCTGACCCGGATGCCGTCGGGCCCCTCGGCGCCCTCTGTAGCCTGCCTCCAGAGAACATCGATCTGAGCGCTGTCAAAGTGGACGATGTAAGTGGAGACGGGGGCAGCGAAGTCCCACTCGGACCAGGGGAGCGGCTGTCCTGCCGGTGCCAGATCTTCTGGGAACACGCTTGGCCGCTTGGTGGCCCACGCAGGCCCGCCCGGCGACGTCCACCAGTCGTAGCGGTGCAGAGGCAGGCCCTCCGCCCGACGAATGATGGCGGCGTCTGCTTCGTCGACATTGATGTCACCAGCAGCTTTGGAGTCGAGCAGTGCCGGGTCGAGAATAGCAGGCTCAATCTTGGGCGCGCTCGCGTTGAGAACCGAGCGGCTGACACTGGCCCAGTCCTTGACAAAACGGACCAGGGACGTGATGTCGGCCAGTGGGTGTGCGCCTTTGACCGCCAGGGCTATACCTCCACAGGCCAGCTCGGTCACCTGTATGGCCATCAGGGGACGCCGTCTGCCTGCGATTGGCTCGTTTGGCTCGAGGGCACTGGCTATGTCGGTGGAAGGGCCGAACGAGTTGAGCGATAGCCCAGTCTGGTTCCAAAGCGGCGTCTCCTGCGGGCGTGTGGGCAGGTATAGATCATCGAGCGTGGCGGAGCTTTTTGCCGCGATGAACTCAACGCCGGGATCTTGGTGGAGGACGCCGTAATGGGCGTACACGCGCCCGTACCGCTGGGCATGCCGTGGGAGGTTCCGAGCCGTTTCATTCTCGACACTGCCATCAAGCGACGCGACGCTCTTCAATCGACCACACCACCAGGGGTAGAAGTCAAGGGCTGCGCTGAGTGAGCTGCGGAGGTGAGGTAACAAGCTGAAGTCATCGCCCAGCCCACCTGCCGGACGCTCCAGGAGCCAGAGGGCGCTGGTGAAGGAGAAGTTGGCTGTCGTGGCATCTAGAAGCGACAGTGCGACGAGGCGTTCTGGAGCTGGCGTCGCTGCGAAGACCCGTTCGGTTTGGAATGTCCTCACTTCCAGAGAAGGTGCCATTTCTGCGCGATGCAGTGGGTTCAGAATAAGCCTAGACAAGAGAGGTCTGATATGTTCTTCTGGAGCAGTCTTGGCGAGTAAGTATGTATTATAGTAGTTGAGGGCAACAAATTTTCTATCCAATGGCAATCGGCATCGATTCATATTTCTCCATTGGATGTCATCCGGTGCAGGATTGGGCTCGGCGGCAAAATGTGCTACTTTAAGTAGATTAGATACTAGGTGGAAGGTCTGTTACGTGGTGCTTGTAGTACATATGCATTGCTCAGCCAATGTTGTCTTTACCCAGCACAATGGCGAATATTCCTACACAGCAAAACTTCTGCAAATGCCCTGTTGGACGCAGGGATTTAGAGGCGCAGGCTCCGTAAACTGGACTAGCCTTCTTGATGGCCTTATCGTGATACTCTCAAATCGATAACGTCCCTACATACTTAAGTACCTCCTTAAGTACCTCAGCTACTACTAAGCTAGGCCTTTATTAGTGCAAACTATCTTATCTACTTAAGTAGGTATTCAAATAATTCAACGGTCAACATCATATTGTCTGTTATTTTGTTTGTAAGTGGTAGCTCCTTCGGAAAACCTGCAAGCCTGTAATTAAAATCTTTGAAATTACCCGAGCTCTCATAGGCTCTTTTGAGACCAAGCGCCAGTCCCCAATCCCTTCATGCCGCTGCGTCCAACCTAGGGTCGTCGGCACGGCCTCGCGCCAGCTCTGGCTGGTGCGAGAGACATGTACATTCGGGGGCGGTCTTTTGCCGAAATGAGAGCTGATCTCACCCGCTGACATGCATCGATGTTCCCTAGCATCAACAGGACCATTGGGCTGTGGGGGTTGAATGAGGGCCGGTCGTTTCTGAGGCCGCTCGGCGCACAGCACCACAGCCCCCCCCCCCGGCTCAGCCTCAGGCAGCCCAAAACCACAGACAAGGACTCTAATATTCCAATTCTGGACTCTCGTTCATTCTCGTGCCATAACATAACATCCCTTGGGTCAGTCCACCATCGCCAGATTCTGATCTGAACCATGTCTCTCAACCTCAACCCAGACGCTTGGTACCAGGTCAATGTGACAAGATTCACGGGACTATCACTTCTGGGCACTGCGCTATTCCGGAAAGACGGGACGGGTATAATTTTCTACCAAAACACCAACACATCCGTCAGTGGGCAGAGCTGGCAGTTCTACCCATACAACTCCTCGGTGTACCTGCTACGCTGCAAGGACCCAGGACCAGACGTCTACCTGGCCGCTGCGATTGGCAAGCCTGAGCAAGATTCAAACCCTATAACCGGCAATACGTTTCCTATAATGGCGAGGTACAACGTGACGGATGACTCCATGTTTTGGCACGTGGAGCCGTGGGGTGACGGGACGTACTACTTCTACAACCTCGCCAACGGGTCGAACTGGCGGCTGAATGTGTTCGGCACTGCCTTCACGGCCATGGACTCAAATATCACCTCGGCTCAGGCAGGCGAGCATTTCACATTCACCAGCGTAAGCGCAATAGGAGACAGCCGCTACTCGACCGTGAAAGTGAGATTATTTTGGAGTACCCCTGGGCAAAACCACCGTGGATCCCTCGGCTGACCACGGCACAGACATACCCGACCACAAGTCAAACAGCCAATGCGGTCGCAACGACTACCACGACTACGTCTGGCGCATCTGCCCCAACAGCAGATCCTGCTCCGTCCTCCACAGAGACCTCCCCTCCTGAATCATCATCCATGGGGCTTTCTACAGGCGCTGCCGCAGGGATAGGGGTCGGCGTGGGAATCTCCGTCGCCATCCTAATGGCCGTTCTGGCAGTATACTTCATCAGGAGGAGAATTGCGAGGACGGCGTCCGGGCCAGCGCAGACAAGTGCCATATATGAGGTGAAATACCAAACGGCCGAGAATGGGCAGTCCCACGAGATGGGCACCCCTTATACTCACTCGGAAATGCCGACCTCTGCGTCGTCACGGCCACATGAGTTGTGGGCGCGGCCTGTGGAACTTCAGGGTGACGGCAGGCGATAGAACAAAAGATATTGGCCATTCCATGTCATGAAGCCTTGTCCTGATATATTCATTGCCGATGCTGCTTTCTAAGCGACCAAGCAGGCACCGGTTGACCATGCCTTGCCTCAACAGAAAAAGAATAATTGGGTATTAGAAGAGTATAGTTAATGATTAATTACCACGGCCAGCAGCCGGGCCGCTGAAAAACAGAAAAAAATCGCATCAGATGTTCGCCAGCACGGCGGCGCCCCCGAACAGCGCCCCCATGGCCACCGGGGCCGTGTGCAGCGGCGCGGCGGCCCCGGTCCGGAAGATGGAGGAGCGCGCCGCCTCGCTGCTGATGGAGCTGGCCCTCGACGCGGCGGAGCTGGTCAGCCGCCCGATCTCGGACGTGATGCTCGACCGGCCGGCGCCCGTCGCGGTGGCGAGCTCCGACGTCAGCCTGCTGAGCTCCGAGCTGGCCTCCGAGTAGACGGACGATATCCGCGAGCTGGCCTGGGACTCGACCGAGGACGCGGCGGGCGGGGGCACGGACGGGAACAGGCTGCTGGTCTGTGTGGGAGCCCCGGGCTGTCCAAGTGTCGTCGTTGGGTTGCCGAGCGTCTGGGTCGGCTGGTTGAGGCCCGGCTGTGTCTGCGTCGGAAATGGCTGGCCTGGCTGCTGCTGTGTTGTTGTTGTTGTTGTGAAGGTGACGACTGGTGCGGCCCCATTGCCCACCGTCTGTGTGACGGTCACGGTGCAGTGGCCGTTCTGATCGCACCCGGGAGTGGTGGGCTGTGGGACGCCGGGGGTGCTCAGGCCGCCGCCACTGACGGTCTGCGTGACGACGAGAGTGCAGGTTTTCTTGCCGTCATCACCCCAGTCAAGCCAGTCAAACCAGTCAAACCAGGCCTTGCCGTCGCGCGTGCAGTCGCAGTCAATTGAGCCGTCTCCCGAGTTCAGGTCGTCTTTGTCAGGACAGTGATGCCAGAAAGTAGCCTCCTTGAAGGAGACTGCGGTGTTCCCGTCATCCTGCGCCTGGGCAGACGCCTGACAGATGGACGGCCGGTCAGCTGTGATTCAGTACGCACGTTCGAATTCGACAGGACGTGGAGCATACTGAGAGTAGTAGAGCTGACAGTGAGGCAATCACTTCGAACCTCATTATCGCCTCAGATCTGCCAAGGTCGTGCTCCTAGGCGGCGCCCGACACATGTGTCGGCGTGGTGGTGCTGCTGCTGATGCGTTTCAATCCTGCCTTGGTTCGCTTGCAAGTTCTTGGCTGTTGTGTCCAGGTATGATGTTGAAGGTAGTTAATATCGTGGCTGACATATATTGAGGCTCAAAACTTTGCATGACTTCAACTTGTCGAAAACAACGCAGATGTTCAATGCCAGATAGATCGCCATGATATGGCCGCAAGGACGCCACGTGAGGATTGCCACCCAAGAATGCCGGCGGGCGTCCAATGCTACCTCAGAAGACAGAAGACAGGACGGCTGGACCCGGTAGTGGCCCAGCCGAAATGGAATTCCTTGGGAGCATTGTTGCTCATAGGCGCATTGTGTGTTGGCGACCCTAGTGTGATAGGGAGCACCTTGTCGGCCTCGTCAAGAATTATGCTGGTAGCAGGCAAGGTTTTGCGAGAACGGACCCCAATTGGCCATCGGCGGCCGTAATAAAACTGCCACATAATGCCAGTGATGGGGCGGCAAAACATTTTAGAAGGAATAGGTAAAAACGTCGTTGCATCGGCATGGCCCAATACTTCCGACCGTTGACGGCAATGACGGCAAGGTTGATTGCCAGCCAACAGGTCGGTATTCTGCCTATTCATCCCACTAGATGAGTCCTCTGGGGCTACCTCGATTGGCGCACCTTGGCATCCGAAGTCTTTCTAGGGCCCCCCTTAGCTCCCGTGCTTCTCCAGCCCTGAGGCGCACAGAAGACACATGCAAGGGAACTCCGAAACAGCACCTGAGGAGCCTTTCTCTCATCGAGGACTCACACTCTACGGTTCTGATACTCGGACTGCTGGGCCATGAGGCTGGGCTCGTCTGCCTTGGGTTAAGGGTGTCTCCCCTTCGGGGGGTCTGCCGCGGGATTTCGAAACCCTCATTTCGTTCGATCTTCTTTCGTCCAATGGGGGACTCTTATGCGTCTCAACAGGGCTGACCTTGGCATTCGGCAGAAGTCGAGACCTGGCACTGGGGTGCCCCTGAAGCGCAGGGTCAGCGGCCTTGTTGGAGCAGTGAATTCGAATGTTGGCTGCGTGGCGTCCTGTATAGTCCGCTCGGTTACGCGGCCAGAAAGAACTTGAACGTTGCTTCTAGTGAGCTTAATTTCGGTTTCGGCCGAGTAGAAGACTCCGTGCTAGCAATTTGTTGCGAAGAGTGATCCGATGGCTGTCAGATTTTCGAACTGCGTGCACCCATAGAAGGAACGATGTGACTGTGATATGTGTTCTGGAAAAGTCATGACTGGTGGAACCGTCCGAACATTGCCTCTCATCGGATTTTATTCATAGACCGGCAATTGTCTGCTGCACAACGGCGGCGCTGCCAGATTGGGCTTACCGAATAGCTCAAGGCGGGGCTAGGAGAGCAAACAGACGCTGTGCGATCGAGGGATGGCACTCGTTGGTGTGGCGGTGCCTCATCTCCTGACCAAACGGTTATGGAGCTGAGAAGGGAGCGAGCAGAGCTTGCGAGGGGCGCCTCAACTGTGCTTGAGTTACATAGAGACTGTCTTCGCTTTCCACCCCGAGGTATCTGCTTTCAGACAAGACATGAATTGGGAGCAAGTTTAAGCCAGGGATAAGAATCAATAAAGCCTCCCCTTCCTTCCAGAACCCCTAGTTACTCTCAAAGAGATACCCCTTCATTCCAGAACCCCTTCCTCTAAAACGGACCACTTGCAGCCCGCCCCTCGGAGGGATGTCCTCGTCGCATGATCCTCTTCTCTCAAGGAGACCCCCAAAGTACCACAGCTAAGATCAATTCCTTGCAAGCGGTTCGGGTCACTCCTAACCGCCATTTATCCCTGGCCTGTTCCCTTGGAGTCCCCATTCCTCCCACCTGCTAGCACTAACCCCCTCCATTGGCTCGCAGTTGGAGAAAACGCGCAAGCACTACTTTATAGATATTACGCGTGGATTAAAGCTTCATACACTAGACGGAATGCGTGGTGGTGATCGGGTACTGTATGTTGCAGATTGGGGTGTTGGGTATATAAGCAGGTCTTGGTGCGTGGGTCTGGGTGCATGGGTCTGTGGTCTGGGTGTGTAGGACTGGGTGCTGAGGTCATGGTCTCTTGTGGAAGGCGCTCTGCTAACCCTCTGTCACAAATTAAATACCTCCAATTACCTACCTAGGTAGGTAGTTAAACACAACTACCGGTCGAACCTGTACAAATTCCTCCGAAGTGGGTAGTTAGGCAATGACAGTGTCTGTCAAGAGAGACAGACAGGGATGTGAAGCTCTCAAGACTTGCTCATTGCTGCAGACTCAGGATTCTGGACATGACCATCATCGGCCAAGAAGATAGTAGTAAAGGCTGTATCTCTGATTTTTGAATTTCAGAGCTTCGCGCCTTGTATTTTCAGCCTGCAGCCCACGCTGCCAGCCGAACGCGAGGTCTCTCAGATGTTATGTTATGTGTAGAGTGCAGTTATTATATTGATGCGGCTAGCATGGGTCCATTCTTGATGGAGGTGCTTGAGCAATAGTGGCTGCTATGAAGAGCAGTTGAGAGGGGGGGTAGGTACAGAGCTGTCTTCACAGGCCGGCGTTTTTCTATGCCTACATCATGGATGTCTGTGCCATAGATTTCGATACGGTAAAACCTGATGACCGTTTTGCTTATTCATGGATCGAACTTAGTGGACCCTTGACCTTGCGTGCCTTACATACCAGACACATTCTGCGATGATCAGATGAGCCGAAAGCCTGATTGTCTTGATACTGTTCGACGCATCCTCTGGCGATCTCCCATTGTTAGCCTTCAGTTATGATTACAGAGCAACTGCAGATGTCATCAATCATTGCCAACTCGCGGGATCACACAGATAAGTGGAATTCCATACCAGGGACACTCTTGTCAAACATTGACACCATGCAGTTTCTGGGCTGGATGTCGCTTCTTGTAAGGATGCAGGGACAGCGCTGAAAGGGTTAGGGTTTGTCAGCATCAAACCCCCTGCACACACACTTGACCTCCCATCCCAATCTGTCCTCTCGTCGCCTTCACGACCACGACATTACTGCCTTTCCCGTGGTGACAATTTTTCAGCAACCGCCGAAAGAGAAAGGCAGGGTTCAATCTTTCGAGTTCCAAGGTGAAAGGTTGTCTGGCCCACCAGCATGGCAGGGGATGAGGGCGAGGCAAAGGTGGTACGGGGCGCCTCGCTCCTGATCCTGCTGCAGGTCTTCTCGCGCGCCGTCACCTTCATCGCCAACCAGCTCCTCCTGCGCTTCATGACGGCCTCCCTCCTCGGCGTCTCCACCCAGCTCGAGGTCTACTACCTCTCCGTCCTCTTCTTCGCCCGAGAGAGCCTCCGCGTGGCCATCCAGCGGCAGGGGCCACTCACAGCCGACTCACCATCTTCCCTAGGTGTCAAGGGCGCGAAGCCGCCCGAGCCCAAACAGGGCGGCCGCGGCGGCGATGATAACGATGACGACGACAAAGACGAGCAGAATGTCCGCCGAGGTGCTACCGCCGCCGCCCAGGAGACCCAGGCCGTGGTGAACCTGGGGTACGTCGCCGTCGCGCTGGGGCTCGTCGCCGCCGCGCTGCTGGGCCGGCTGTACCTGGGCTCCGTCCCCGCGGTCACGCTCCTCACCACGCCCTACCTGTCCGCCTCGGTCCGCATCTACGCCCTCGCCTCGGCCCTGGAGCTGCTGTCGGAGCCGGCGTTCGTGGTGATGCAGGTGCGGCTGCGTTTCGGGGCGCGCGCGTCGGCCGAGGGCGCCGCCACCTTCGCCCGGTGCGCCGTCACCCTCGCCGCGGCCGCCTGGGCGTCCCGGCGCGGCGCCGACCTGGGCGTGCTGCCGTTTGCGCTGGGCCAAGTCGCCTACGGGGCCGGGCTGCTCGCCACGTACGCCCTGTGCGGGGCCCGGCTCGCGCGGAGCGAGGGCTTCTCCCTGCTCCCCAGGCGCCTGCTGGGCCGCGGCGAGTACGCCATGTCGTACTTCTACCGGCCCACCCTCAAGCTCGCGTCGTCCATGATGGTGCAGAGCTTCGTCAAGCACATCCTGACCCAGGGCGACACCTTGCTCGTCAGCGCCCTGTCCACGCCCGCCGCGCAGGGTGTCTACGCGCTGGCGAACAACTACGGCGGCCTCGCGGCGCGGCTCATCTTCCAGCCCGTGGAGGAGAGCAGCCGGAACTACTACAGCCGGTTGCTGTCCAGCGACAGCGAGCCGGCTCCACCGTCCGAGCCCGCGGAGAAAGCCACGGACGAAAAAAGGGATGACGGTACCGCCGCCGGTCAGGCCGCCGGCCCGCGGCCGTCCAAGGCGGCGCTGGCACAGGCCTCCGAGAACCTGACCAGCCTCCTCCGCTTCTACGCCCTCGCCTCGGTGCCCCTCCTGGCCCTGGGCCCCACCGCCGCGCCGCTGGCCCTCTCGCTCATCGCGGGCCCGCAGTGGGCGGCGTCGGGCGCGGGCGAGGCCCTCGCCGCCTACGTCTACTACATCCCGCTGCTGGCCGCCAACGGGCTGGCCGAGGGGTTCGTCGCGTCCGTCGCCACCGAGGCCCAGGTGCACCTGCAGTCTGCGTGGATGACGGGCTTCTCGGTGCTCTTCGGCGCCAGCGGCTACGTCCTCCTGGGCGTGCTCGGCTGGGGCGCCGTCGGGCTCGTCTGGGCCAACGCCATCAACATGGCCGCGCGCATCGCCTGGGCGTTCTGGTTCATCAGGCGCTACTTCGCCCGGAGGGGCGCGCGCTGGGAGGTCACGGCCCTCCTGCCGAGCCCGCTGGCTGTCCTGGCCGCCGCGGTCGCGAGCCAGGTCGTGAGGCGGGTCGTGGACCCTGGGAGCGCCGACGCGGGGGTGAAGGCTGTCCTTGGGGAGCTGGTCAAGGTTGCGGGGACCGCGGTGCCTTTTGTTGGCGTTTTGTGAGTTTCTGACCCTGACGCACCTTGTCTTGATTATCCGCTGTCTAAAAGTCTCGTGTGTTTTCTGCGTTACTGATACTTTTTGGGCCCTGCAGAGCATTCGCCGAGCGCCAGTTCCTCATCCAGTGCTACCAGGGTGTCCGGGGTAACAGACCCCAAGCTTCAAAACTACAATAGGGAAATACAGGATAGCAGTCCGTCTTGTTTCAAACCCTTGCAACGTCTACGCGAGCATGACACCCTCCAGAGTCCCGTCAAAGTCTAGTGGGCCAGCATCGTAAATCGCCTGACCTACGCGGCTCTAGTCAAAAGTGATCTTGGTCGCCTTCTTGCTCATGTCGACGTCCTTGAAGAAGGCGCCATATGCGTCGTGCTGCTTCTTCTTGACGGTCGTGCCGAACTTCAATAGCTCTTCCGGCACAGGCTGGCCCGCCGCCTTCAGCACATTGATCAGGGAGCCCGAGTGTGACTTATCGTGTTCTGTGAAGAGCGTGATGGCTTTGCCCTCCTTGCCTGCACGTCCAGTCCGGCCGATACGGTGAACGTAGTCCTCAATGGTCAGAGGGAACTGGGAAGAGACGTTAGCTCATCGTAATTTGAAATGGGTGCAATCTGGAGTGAGTGCTTACTGTAAGGTTAACCACGAGCTTCACTTCCGGAATATCAAGACCCCTCGCGGCAACATCCGTAGCCAGCATGATCGTCGTCGTCCCCGCCTTGAATGCCTCAAGACTCCTCGTGCGCTGCTCCTGCCTCAGGTCGCCGTGGATGGCGCACACACTCAGGCCACGGCTCGTCAGGAACTGCTCGACCCGGGTCGTCTCCTTCTTGTACAGGCAGAACACCAGGATGCGGTCATTGTGCGCCTTGCCCCTCTGGGCGTCCTTCAAGATCTCCAACAGCCGCCTCTCCTTGCCCCTTGGGTCCACGACCTCCACTGTCTGGGCAATGCGGCTGTTTGCTTGCAGCTCTATAGTCCCGTTCCCGTTGCCGTCGCCCGTCTCGCCGCCGGGCTTGTTCTTGTTGATGATCACCTTGACGGGGTCGACCATGAAGGTCTCGGCCAGCCCTCTGACCTCGGAGGGCCATGTCGCAGTGAACATGAGCGTCTGCCTCTTCTCCTTGGCGGGACACGAGCCGATAATCAGCTTGATGTCCTCCTCGAAACCCTTGTCCAGCATACGGTCGGCCTCGTCGAGCACGACGAATGCGGCCTCGGAGAGCGATATCGAGCCCTCGGACAGGAAATCCTTCAAGCGGCCCGGGGTGGCGACGATGATGTCTGCGCCCTTGCGGAGGAGATTGCGCTGATCGTCCTTGCTCGCGCCGCCATAGATGCACACGGACTTCAGGCCAACCAGGGAAGCCAGTGTGCTGGTCGACTCGTGTGTCTGCATCGCCAATTCGCGCGTCGGGGATACTATCACGGCGCGGGTGGGGGCGATCCTGCTGTTGGCCGGCTTTGGCAGGGACAGGAGGGCCTCGACGCAGGGGAGCGAGAAGGCATATGTCTTTCCGGAGCCGGTCTCGGCGATTCCGACGACGTCACGGCCCGAAAGGGAGAAGGGCCAGGAGGCGGCCTGGATTGGCGTCGGGGTTGTGAAGGTCCCGAAGGGGTTCTTGGACAGCAGGCGCGAGGTCGGGAGATGGGAGAATTTGAGAACTGGGCGGAGGGTGGTCGAAGGGTTGGTCTGGTCGTGGATGGTGATGTGGTTGTCCTCGAGGAACGTCTTGACCTCGGACTCGGGGACGGCGCTGAGAGCCTCATTTTGCTGGTACTTGGAGGGCGCCCCGTTGGCCACGGGGGCTTCTGCGGCTGCATCGCCCTCTGGT
The DNA here is from genome assembly GCA_001447215.1 of Diaporthe aspalathi. Taxonomy (NCBI): domain Eukaryota; kingdom Fungi; phylum Ascomycota; class Sordariomycetes; order Diaporthales; family Diaporthaceae; genus Diaporthe; species Diaporthe aspalathi. The sequence continues at coordinate 11,741 of LJJS01000491.1, forward strand.
TTCTTGTCCTTCTTCTTATCCTTCTTATCCTTGGATTTCTTTTCCTTCTTCTCCTTCTTAGCTGTGGGCTGGTCCTCGACGGAAGCGTTGGTCGGGGCATCGACGTCCATGGCATCGGCTGCTTCGGTGTCTGCGCCATTCTGCTCCTCTGGCTGCTCCTTGTCCTTGTGCTTCTTGTCCTTTTTCTCTTTTTTGTCCTTCTTTTCCTTTTTGTCCTTCTTATCCTTCTTCTTCTCAGACTTGTCTTTCTTCTCCTTCTTGTCCTTCTTTTCCTTCTTCTCTTTCACAGGTGCATCGTCGACGGTGGTGACATCGTCGGTCTTGACCTTCTTGACCCTCTGGACAGCATCGACCTCGCCTTCGAGGCGATGCTTCTTGCCGCTTGACATGATTGGGGAGTATGGCGCGGAAAGGGATGGCACGAGTGAGTGCAGGGAATCTGGTGGCCCTCTAGAGTGCCTCGCGCATATCCAGGATGCTCAAGGGATCTCGAAATTTTCCTGGGTCCCCCAACTTTTCTGCCGGGTCCCAAGTTCCTGGGCACTTTAGCGCTATCTCGGCTGGGATGCGTGAATGGAGAAGGCGGTGAAGAGGATGGCCCTAGCATCCTTGCATGTGCATGCCAGAGACCCTTGATTTTCACAGTGGGGATCACCAACGAACACTTCAAGGTTCTTGCAACTCCATCCGGCGACTCCATCCTGTGCCTGCGAACACCACACCTGGCAGACCCCCTGCCGGCAATGCTTGCCCCAGGATTCATGAAGAGATATCTGCCGTATATTCCCTGGATCGCCCTACGAATCAGGGCATTGGTGTCGCTGGACCTGAGCTGCCATGCCTCGCCCAAGGACCCTACTCCGTGAGCTGTTACCAGATCCGCTGCTGTACGGGGTACTGGGCCAGACCACTTAAACGTGCGAGGCACTGCCCCCTATGTCAGCCAAACGATTATGTTTTTTTGATTATTTATCCAAGTTCCGTAGTTCCTGTCACCTTTCCTTGGACCAGGCTTGTTGCCCATGTTCTAGAATAAACCGGGCTAGGGAACTCCGGAGATGGTTGTCACACTTGTTCACACATCATTCAGCACCGTTCTGGCGCAACACAAGCGGACCAAGTTATTCGTCAAAGCTGCCAACTACCGTTGTCTATCCAAAAACAGCCGCAGAGAAGAAGCTTTGGCCTGGGCGCCGGCCAGAAGCTTAGTTTGTTTTCCCAGGGACTGACTCGGGCACCTTGGCCCCAAGTGGAATGGCGACTATGGCGTCAGTCAGAGTTTGCGGCCCCATTACGAAATCCTCAGTGTACCCCTGAGTCTAACATCGCAGGTCTTGCGGCAAATTTCCTACGGCCGTCACAAAGGTGAGAGACATTCGGCCCGGGGAGGGTGGTGGATGAGGTGACTGTGAAGTCCATTTAAATCCCATACAAGTGTATGGCCAGCCCGTGCGACATCGGGCCTTCTCAGCATGTCTTTAATGGGTCGAGGTGAAGTATCTTGGTCCGACTAAACCCACCATCGACACTCTTCTTCAGCCGCTTCATCACAGCCACCATGGCCGTCAACACCTCCTCCACAGTGGTGTCAGGCCCCTCGGGGGACGACATCGAGAAGGATGCCGTCCGCACAGATGCCGGCTTCATGCCCGACACGAAGCCCATAACCGAGCCCCAGCTCAACGTCGGCGGCCATGCCAACGTCCAGCGCCAGCTCAAGAGCGTCCACATCACCATGATTGGCTTCTGCTCGGGCATCGGCACGGGGCTCTTCATCGGCACCGGCGCCGCCTACGCCAAGGCTGGGCCCGCCGGGCTCCTCATCGCCTACTGCCTCGTCGGCTTCGTCCTGTACTGCGTCATGCAGAGCATCGCCGAGCTCGCGACCCTGATCCCCACCGCCGGCAGCTTCCCGCACTGGGCGACCCGCTTCGTGGACCCCAGTGTTGGTTTCAGCCTGGCCATCAGCTATGGGTATTGCTATACGATTGCAATCGCCAGTGAGGTTTCTGCCGCGGCGGTTATCGTGAGCTATTGGACAGACATCACTCCCGCAGTGGTAATCACCGTCGGCTTGGTTTTGATCCTCATCATCAACCTGCTCAGTGTGAAGTTCTATGGCCATTCCGAAATCTTTAGTGGCATCATCAAGGTAACATTGAAACCCTGGAGGGAAAAAACGTGAGCATAATTACTGACAGCCCGGTAGGTTTCCTGCTTCCTCGGCCTGGTCCTCGTCGGTATCGTCATCACTGCAGGAGGCGGTCCCAATGGCCAGCCCATCGGGTTCAAGTATTGGCATGACCCAGGTGCTTTCACGCAGTACAATGGCATCGCCGGGTCGACAGGAAACTTCCTCGGTGTACTATCTGCACTTGTCAATGCCTCGTTCAGTTTCATCGGTGTCGAGACCGTCGTCATCGCCGCCGCCGAATCCAAGCATCCCCACCGAGACATTCCCAAGGCGGCCAAGAGGGTCACCTTCCGCATCGGGCTGTTCTACATCCTCGGCGCCCTCCTGATCGGCATCATCGTCGACCCGAGGGACCCAGGCCTGGTCAGCGGCGCGGGCAACGCCAAGTCGAGCCCCTGGGTCATCGCCATTGAGCAGGCGGGGATCAGGGCCCTGCCGAGCATCGTGAACGCCTGCATCTTGGTGTCGGCCTGGTCGGCCGGGAACTCGTACTGCTGGGTCGGCAGCCGCATCATCCTCGCCATGACGACCGACTACCAGCTCCCCCAGGTCTTCGGCAGGACGTGGAAGAACGGCGTCCCGTGGCTCGCCGTCATCACGGCCTGGCTCTTCGGGCCCCTGGCCTACCTCAGCCTCGGCAGCGGCGGCCCGTCTCAGGCCTTCACCTGGCTGCTTAACCTTTCTACCGTGGCCGGGCTCATCGCGTGGTCCACGCTCTCGTTCTGTTACATCCGCTTCTACGCTGCGATGAAGGCGCAGGGTGTCTCGCGGGACTCGCTGCCCTGGGCCGCCCCGTTCCAACCCTATGCGGCGTGGGTCGGGTTCTTGGGGTCCGCACTCATCACACTTATTTCTGGGTTCCCCGTCTTCCTGAAGGGGAATTGGTCGACCCCTGATTTCATAGCGAGTTATGTTGGCATTCCCATTTTCGTTGTGCCAATCATCGGCTGGAAGCTGTGGCACAAGACCAAGGTATGTGGTTTATTTGTCCCATATCTGCGCGCCATGTGTTTTTCTTGTTTTTCTAATTTTTTGTGTCCGACAGTTCCTCCGCGCCAGCGAGATCGACCTCTGGTCTGGTCGGCTTTACGACGAGAAGCATGCGGGAGTTGTGGAGGAGAAGCCGAAGGGCATTGGGAGGCGTTTCTGGAACTGGCTTGTGTGATTCTGCCACACGGCTGGCGACTTCAGGGAGGCCTTTTCAGACTCAACATCTTCTATGATACCCAGCAGCTTGAATGCAAAGTTGTTCCTAATAAATAATTCGATGATGGTCCCTTTCAATAACCATGTTCCTGCGGGACAAATGACGCCCAGATACCCTCATCATGGGTCATTTTGTCATGATGGCATCCATAAACTCCGCGGGCGCTTTTGGTCATCTTCCTCAGTCATTGCTTCGAGCATCTCGCCTGCAGGGGACTTAATCGGCGTTTGATGAGTTTTCGATAGATCCGTTTATTGCTTGCATGGGAATGTGGGTATTGTCGGGGTCTTGCAGAAAGGGAGAGCGCGACAGGGCTATTTGCAGTGCTGATTACCACGTGTACGCATCAACCTCCAAATCAAACACCGTAGCAGCCTGTCTCCTCCCAGCAGCAGCAACAGCCGCCCTGACATCGTCACACAGCCCCCCCGGCCCGGACACGACAACACCAACCCTGCGCCACCCGCACGCGATCTCCTGCGCCAGCAGGCCCGCCACGGCGAGCCTCGCCCCGACCAGCACCTGCTTGTCGCCGACGGCGTCGAGGACCCCGCCCAGCTCGTCGACCAGGCACCGCGCGGACCCCCGGACGCTCCAGCAGAGCTTGACGTTGCCGTGGGCAGCCGTCCACGGGACGAGGCTCGTGATGCCGATGCCGCCCGCCACCAGCAGCAGGCGGTCGCACCTGAGCACGCCCGAGGCGGAGCTCATGGGGTACGGCCCATCCAGCAGCGTGAGCAGGCCGTCCCGCGCCGAAAGGTGCTTGGTCATGCCGCCCGCCTTCTTCACGTACAGCGTGATTCCCGCCGGGCTGTCAGCGCCCCCCGCCCCCGCCGCAGGCCTCACCCGCGCCGACACGACGCCCCGCCCCCCCTTCTCGGCGTCGGCGTCGGAGCTCCCCTTCCGCGAGCCACCAGCAC
>LJJS01000491.1:16174-76804 GCA_001447215.1 Diaporthe aspalathi
GGTGGTTCTCCCAGGGCCGCAGCGGCCGCAGCGCAGGGAAGAAGGCGTAGGCGTGCAGGCCCGGGTGCGCGCCACAGCGGACGCCGGGGATATCGACGCGGGCGTAGCCCCCGCCCTCGCCGCCGAGGTCGGTCACGGTGGCGCGGCGGGCGCCGGTCTTGAGGACGCGGGCGACGCGGGCCAGTCGGTCCGAGCCCCAGACCGCGAAGGCGGCGTACAGCCACGTCTCGTAGCCCCAAGCCAGGTCGGGCATCCAGAGCTTGATGTGGTACCAGCAGCCCGCGAGGGTGAGCACGGCGAGGATGATGTGGGAGATTAGGAAGAACTCGTCTGTTTTTTGGGGGGTTTGGTCAGGATCAGTGGGCGAGTGGGTGACTGACAACAGCATTTACCTGCGGCGGCGGCGGCGCGCGGGGAAGAGGACTTGGACGAAGGGGGGGAGGGGATGTTCGAACCAGTGCATCACGTACAGTATGATCGGCGCACGTATAGACCGCTGCCGACCACCATGATCATAACCGCCACGGTAGCCACGGCGCCCCAGACCCAGTACTCCTCCGCGGCCTCGGCGGGGTAGTAGAGCGGCAGGGCGAGGAGCGTGTGCAGCAGGACGAGCAGCGCGAACAAGCGAGCGGCCCAGCGGTGCAGCAGCAGGAAGGCCGGGTGCGACCAGCCCGTCGCCCAGAGGAGGACGTTGTTGCGCGCCGAGAAGAGGAAGACGAGCGGGCCCACGGCGAGGGCGAGGACGCCCGTCCGGTAGAAGACGTAGGCGAGGACCTCGTCGCGGCGGCTCGGGAACCAGGCGTGCGGCTGCATGGAGGCGTAGTTGACGGCGCTGAGGACGACCACGAGGGCCGCGAGGCCCGCGGCGTAAAGGGCCTGGCCCACCGTCGGGGCGTTGCCCAGGAGGTGGGGGAGGGGCCGGACCTGGTAGGTGCCTATGAGGCTTGGGTAGATGAGGTAGGGCCGGAGCCTGTCGCCGAGGCGGGACATGTAGGGGAGGTAGCCCAGCCAGGTGAAGACCAACGGCGTGCCAAACCCAGTTACGAGGATGGCAATGCTGCGCGACCTTGGGTGTCAGCGGTTGTTGACAAACCGATATCCCCCCCCCCCCACCTCAAGAGGTAGTTATCTCACCCATAGGTGTTTTCCAACACGGTCTCCCGCTGGACCCCATACATGGCATTGTACTGCGCCACGTACAAGCCCTCGTTCACAAGCGCGGTGGAGTTCAGCGTCTCCGCAAGGGTGTCCTCGCCGAGCACCCGCACGGGGGGCTCGGCGACCTCCGCGGCCGCCCGCGCGAAGCTCCACATGGGCGGCGCGGCCGGGTCCTCGGTGCTCTGCGCCTCCCAGAAGGCCTCGAGCAGCGAGGGCTCCGGGGCCGGGTCGGCGGGCCCCGCGGCGGCGCCGTCGCACCTCGTCTGCGCGCAGTGGGCGAGCGTCGTCAGCCAGGCGGCGTCGCCGGCGCGGCACTGCGGGCTCGTCATGGCGTTGCCGTGGCTGTGGGCGCCGTCGCCGTGGGCGTCCGCGTCCGAGGAGCACGAGAGCATGTAGCCGGAGAGGGCGCGCAGGCAGGCCATGGCGCAGACGGGCTTGTAGGGCCATATCCCGTAGCCGACGAGCTTCCCGAGGGCGCTGCCCGCCAGAATGCTGTGCAGCAGGACCGCCGCGTACAGGAGGGTCCTCATGATGGGGGGTTGGGTGGTGTCAGGGGCAGCAGGGCAGGGCGGCTTGAGGTTATCACGGTCTGTTGATTGTGTAACATTTGTTCTGGAGTCACATCATGGGTGGGTTTGTTCAATGTTCCCTCCCACCTGTCACCAGCGAGCCCTCACAGATATATCATATCCCAGGAGTTGTCTTCAAAACGACGTTTCTTCACATGTTGTGTCTGCAGAAACAAGCCTCAAACCACACAGCACGGTCGGGTGCAAAGCCACGTGAGCAAGTTTGCAGTGATGTGAGCAAGTTTCTACCGGTATAGTAGGACAAACCTGCAGGCACGTCTTGTCTGGACCAATCGCCTTACACGAGACCCCATCCGTGTGCAGCTTAGGGAAAGCCTGGGCGCGGGTCGCTCGCTCCCATAAGCTCATGAGCAGATTAACGAGCCCGGGCGGCTTGGTGTTTCTTGGCGGAGGTGGTATCTAAGGTTGTGTTTTCCCGCGTCGCGTGTAGGTCGATAGGCGATGTGATACAACACCAAGCCTCCTTAACACCTTTTAACCGCCAGCCACAGCAGGATGGCATCTGTTGTTCCGCGCCTCTTCCAAAACAGTGCGGGATTGTTTCATATTCGTGGGCTCTTGGGGTCGTCAGCTCAAGACGTCGTCTTGTCTCCATCTCCTAACCCATGTGGAGTAACCAAGTCTCGTCAATCCTGAGCTCTGGGTAGTCCGGCTTCTGCATGCACCCGCTCATCCGCCGCGGCCAGTCGACCTCGCCGTCGAAGCCCCATCTGGACTCCATCCGCTCGGGGCCCGTCCAGCCCACCCTGGCAGCCTGTATCCGGCGCAGAAGGTCCTTCGTGCGCGTCCCGCTGACGTTGTTGAAGATGCACATCCTCACCCCTGCGCCATCCGCCATTTCTTTCAACTGCGTCATGACATCCTTGTTATATCGGGACTGGTCCGCATGTGGCGGGTTTCCATGGCGAGTGAGCCAAGGGACCGACACGTCGACGCTCAGTTCCCTTAGCGCTGGGAACCTTCCCTGCTGTTTGGCCTCGAGCAGCTTGCGCAGGCCGACTGTCAACTCTTCGTCCTCGTCTCCGTGCGTGAGGTGCAACATCTCGAGTTGCTCAGGCAGCGAGTCCCTCAGCCTGTCGGGGTCCGTGTCGGCAACAAATCCGAATAAGTACGTGCTCGCGATTCGGAACCGCTTCAGCTTCGTGAACGCCGCAAAGCTGCCCATCGGTCGTGTGTAGTTGCCAGCGCCCCATTCGTCGAACTCGTAGTCGTGTGGGTAATCGATCCAGATCTGCTCCAAGCTGTCCTGTTGCTGTTCCAGGGCTTCACGCACCGATCTGTAGCTGATGAGGAAGATAGGTTCCGACTCGGAGATGATCTCGCCGATGTCGTAGATGAATGTTTTTAGTGCTTTGGGGGCTGCCAGAATGCGCCGCAGCTCGAATGGCGATATCCTGCATTGGCGCAACTCAAGATGGGTGATGTCCACGCTTCGAGGCCGTAATTCTGTGATTGGCTTCAATGCCTCCCTATTTCGCATCGCAAGTACTCGATGGAGATAGACCGAGTTCAGCCCAGGCAGGGTGAAGAGGTCACGCCAAAGCTCGAGGTGCTTTTCCGGCCTCGAGGAGCCGAAGCATGCTTTTGTGACATTGCTCAACATGTTCGAACCAATGACGGACCGGATGAAGTAGTGCACGAATCGCAAGCAAAATGGTTCCAGCAGCTCCAGGTCAATACTTTCCAGCCTGGGGAGGCTGCGGATGAGTATGGCCAGGGTCAGCGCCTCGCGGAACGACCTGGACGAGCGAGCAAGCTCGAGAGCACCGTCGACATTGGTGGGCATGTCGGCCTCGGAAGCGCCGGCCTCGTCCTCGCTGCCCTCGGTCGTGCTCCAGTCGCTGTAGTCGGCGTCCGACCCCACCTCGAGGAACTCCTCCTCGAATTCCGCCTCGATCTCAAAGACCTGGTCGTCCTCCTCGGCGCGGCCGGCCTCACCGCCGCGGTCCGAAGCGGCGCTGGGGGCTTCGAGAGAGACGAGCCCGACCTGCTGGGAGAGCTGCCTGGCGACCTCCAGGACCTCCGGGGCCAGCTGCGCCGCGGGCGCGTGGAGCGAGCTCCGGCTGTTGTCGTGGATGCCCAGGTGCCGCACGCTCCGGCCCAGCTCGGGCCGCCGGACGAGCAGCGCCGTGATGATCTCGAGGTGGCGGAGCTCGTCCTTCCACGGCGTGCGCGAGAGCTCGACCGAGCGGTAGAGGTGCGGCAGCGCCACGCCGCAGAGCTGGTTCGAGCACCGGACGAGCTGCGCGAGGGTGGACTGGCTGGGGATGAAGTCGCAGATGCGAGACAGCAGCTCCGGCGGCAGGTCAGAGATGGACGTCATCATGGCTTTGTGGAGGCGCGACCTTGCCTCCTCGCCCGCGGTTTCTCAACTGAGGAAGAGGTGCTACTTTGTGTGTGGGAGGGGCCGGAAGAGAATTCGACTTTTTGATGCTGCGTAGGTAATTTGTGTGGTGGCTTGCCGTTTGATGATCTGGCTGCAGCAGTGAAAAATCTTGGCTGATGAAGAGCTGATTTCAGGATCATTCAATACTTACTCAAGCAATGCATTGACGCAAAGCGCGCTAAGCCACCCTCCAGGCTCAGTCACTATTATTATAAAGTAGGGTTGAACCCTCGAATTGATGAAGCTGGGACTCTGCCGAGAGTCCGGTCGTCTAAGTGTAAAGTCAAATCCCATGACGCAAGTTAGTTGTAGTTAGACACGCCCCTTTACTCAGACAATGACCACTGCAAGATGACTGGCTCGCACTTGACAGCAACAACAGTCGGCAGTAATTACATATCTTGAAGACAATTGACGCACTGTATGTGACTTACACTCACAACCTCCTAAGTTAGTTCTTGAAATTGCTCGTCCCCCTCCTCCCGAAGCCTGAGATCCTCTGGTCATTTATTTCCAGTCAAGCGAAATGCTGAGACCAGATAAGGCATCCATCCTTCCAGGGCTGCTTGAGCTTTGCTAGTCTCAGGCTAGTGAATGTTGTGAGGATAACATTGAATGTTCTCCACTACCCAGGTCGTCACTTGCTTTTAAAGTGGAATATTGTGGAACTAATTTTTACGCTGAAGAGAGCACCATCATTGACTGAGATCGCTGAAAACAGATAGATTTGGGCTTTGGAGTATCTGCGTGCAAAACGTTTTACACCCGGCCGGCGACTGAGGGGAAAAGGTGATCTATGCCGCACTACACTTCCTTGCATTCGATACCATGCAAACGCCGATGAAGGTTGGTTGTACCATACCCTGGCCGGGGATTTGCCTTTCGTGGAATCTGCTGTGTTGTGACAGCATGGCTGTTACTAATAGCCACGACGTTCAAAGCCTCGCCCCTGCCTTCTCTCTATCCTGCCCGGGGACCGTACCGAGTAGTTCCTCAAGTTTCACACAGACCCGTTCAGTCCTCGCCCTCCTCTCAGCCTGGAACTCCGCAGATTCCCTGATGTGCTCCGGCACCGATTTCATAATGCCGCGCACCAGGTCCAGGCGCGCCTGGTTGAGCCAGGCGACCGTCCTCGTTTCCGCATTCCACCGCAGCCCGTTCCGGTTAGTCTGCAAGACGCCAGTGAGGTAGTCTATAGGCTCGTCCGGGTGCGGGACGACTTGGCAAAGCTCATTCCGGACTTTATCATCCCCATAGGTTGCCTCAACGTGGGCGATGAAGGCAGCGCTGAAAACCTGCTGGCAGCGCCGGACCGGCTGGAGCGTGATATGGTTGCCGCCGCCGCTAAACACCGGCACCGGGTCCCACCTGTGCACGGCGTCGGACGTGCAGTCGACGTAGAGCGTGTCCGGCCCGGGGTCGTGGCGGCCGTGCTCCAGCGCGATGACCCCGTCCGCGCCGAGGCGCACGACCCGCCCCTTGCGTATCTTGGTCCCGACCCTCCTGAGCTGCTCCAGCTCGGCGGGCGAGACGGTGGCGCACTTCCACATCGTGGGCGGCACCCCCTCGTCCACGCGCACCAGCTCGCCGCATGCCTCGAGCCGGCCGAACAGGTCGCCCACCGACGAGGCCGCCAGGACCGCCTCGTCGACCGCCTCGAACCTGGCCGCGGCCTTCGGGAGCCCCGGCTGCGTGCCGCTCCGGTCGAACAGCCACGGGTCGCGGGGCATGACCCACGAGATGTCCCCTGGGTCGACCCCGTTGGCCATGAGCCACAGGCAGGCGTCGATCCCGGTCTTGCCGGCGCCGATCACGGCGTACCCGCCGTAGGGCCGCGAGACCCTGGGCAGGTCGTTGACCGTGATGTGGCTGACGCCCTCGGCGACCTCGTAGGGGGCCGGCTTCATGGCGGGGACCTTCACCCGCATGAAGGTCGCGTCGACGATCCGGGTGCCGTCCGCGACGCGGACCACCTTGCCCGTGAGGACCGACCGGAACCCCCGCCGCCCGTCGCCCGTCCACTCGTGGCTCGGGTAATACGCGACGCGGCCGGACGGGAGCAGCGTCTGGTGCATGACCTTGCCGTAGTAGGCGCACACCTCGTCCCCGCTCGCCAGCTCGGCGAAGCCTTTGTTCAGCCCGGCCTGATCGATCCTGCCGTCGCCGAGCGCCCGCGAGTTGACGCCGTAGAACGCGGACGGCTGGTGCAGCCGCACGAACGGGTACGCGACCGTCCAGTGGCCGCCCGGGCGGGCGTGGCGGTCGACCACGGCCACGGTGGCCTTCGTGTCCGTGACCAGGGTGTCGACAAAGGCGAGCCCCATGGCTCCCGCCCCGATCACCAGGTAATCCGGCGAGATCGTTTCGGTCATGCTGAGGCGGCGTCGTTGTTTTGAGGTGAGACGTATTATCGTAGAGGGGCCGTTGATAAGAGCACTTGGAGGTGGGCACAGAAAGTCGTGTGAGTTTTCGATTTCGGGTCATGTTCTGAAGGTGGGTTGAAGTTTTGCGGCCAACGGAGCACTGGTCGCGCGTTTCTTTGCTCAAATCCCTGCGTTTATTCGCGCCAACGCTTACATCAGAATTTAGCTTCTAAGTTCAACGTTTGGTCATGAACCATTCTGGCTAACCGATCTCTTGGGCGGCAACTTGGAATTACTCATTCCATTATAGCTGAAGCACATATCTGAGCAAATCTTCGACTGGAAACGATACCACAAACTGGTTGAAAGAATAATGTATATTCGATGGGCTGAGTTGTTGTTACAAGAACCATCTCACCTCAAGTTTCACCCGGAGATCACTGGGGGACATTTCGACAATGATAGAGCAGCAGTATGAGGAGTCTCGGGGCTGACTGTTATCACTGCACGCGTCATTTCGTAGCAAACAGCCCATCAGAGCTAATGATGTGAGTATGGGAGACAGGGGACTCAAATGTGGAAGAAACGAATAGCCTGGAGGTGCTACTACAAGCTGGAAAGCAAATTCATATCACGTCGTGGGTCATGGATTATTTGTCTCGTCCGAGAGTCTATGCGTGTGAATGATGCTTGCGGAGAGCTAGTAAGCTTTTATTATGAAACCGTAAAGTAGGGTAGGGACCAGATGATACCAGACGTGCCTATGCACCACCATAAAATATTCGAATTTATGAGGTTTGCGCCGGATAAAGAGTTCTATCGTGACTCTGACGGATCCGGTGACGACTTAGCGAGTGATAAGCTTCATCCCAAATTCCCTGCCATAAAGTTGACGCGTTCGCTCGGTTATTTGGCAAATTTGTTCTTCTTCTTCAGTCTACAACTTGGGCCTTCTCAACCCTATTCTGTTCCTTTTACCCATCAGGCCAGTCCAGTTGTATGTGCGAGTGCCTACTTAAGTAGTAGGTAGGTGGACACAGTTTCCGTCGGAAAGTGTGCCATCGCGAGGCTCTACTATGTCCATCAAAAGGGGATTGTGCGAAGACCAGCCTGAGTAGTCCAAGAAGCCCGTTTCCCACGGATAGAGTCTGTCAAGGTCATGCGGTGGTGATCGAAATGCGCCGAGCCACGCAGTCAGAATCGCCTCCGTTAAGGTGACCGTCCTTCGCACATTGAGGACGACTTCCTTGTCCAGACTGTCCAGCTTCATGGTCATTAGTGTGATGAAACGATCGTTCCCCTTCAAATCCATATCTCTGATCTCCCGCTGGAGTCTCGATTGGTACGGGCGCCGTGTTTTTCTCGTATGCTCAGCGATCCTGCCACTCAAACCGGAGTCGTACTTGCTAGCCGATCCAACGTACATATAACGATCACTGGCCGCCTGAATTTCGAATCGGGATTCAACAAGCCGCGCATAAACGCCTGCATCCTTGGTGTCGGCGAAAGGAATACTTCTAAGCTCTTCCCAAGCCGGGGACTGTAGCCCTCCGAGGATTCTCTTGACGTGCATCGGTATGCCGGCCGAAACAGCCGCCAGCCACTGCTCTGGAGCTTTCTCTTTTAGTACGTCGCTCCAGGTTTGTGTCATCTCGGAGTCCAGGAGTGCCTCCCATATCTCGGCCAGCCGAGCTTCGAATAGTGACTCCCGGAGACCAGGCGGCAATTCTTGAGGGCCTGATACTATAGTTGGTTCCAATACGGAGCTTCCAAGTTCTCGAAGTCTCTTCTGTATGCTGTGCTTCGTTCTGCGTAGCAGTCTCCTCATGTCTCGAAGCTTGGATCCATTCACTCTTAATGTTATCAAGCCTTGGGTTTCATCACAGGTCCAAGGCCCTTGCTTGTTATGCTTCATTAGCTGTTCCAGCTGGGATTCTTCAAGGAGACGTCTCGCTTTGCGAATGATGAATGCTGGTGTGCGATCTAGGGTTGAAGCCAGGTCAAGGAATGATTGGCTCTCTCGTAGTCTTATCTTGATCTCCTTGTCTCTTGCCTCTCCTGGTACCAGCAGGTTAGGGATGGGTGTTTTTGTTGTTCTGCAGGGTCCATCCTTAGGTAAATCCGTGTTGACACTGCCCCCCGTGGCTTTGGTGCTTGCCAGTGACGATCTCGACAATAGCTTCCGCAGGGAAAGGATGGAAATAAATGCTGAATATGCACGAACATACTCGTCGTCCGCCCGATGTCTCATTGTCGTAGCATAAAATGTTAGGATATCCACGAGATCCGCCCCGTCCGGAATGGCAAAAGTCCAAACCACATCTGCAGGCTCGTCGTCTTCGGAAAAGAAGACAGATATATGATCAATCTTCTGGTTCCTATTCTCAGGAAGATCAAAGTGGACTCTCGAGCAGCAGGTGACATCCGAGATACGAGTCTTCTCAAAGCGTGATACGTAAACCATGGAGGCTGACTGTAAGAAGTTTGGAACAGCCCTCGGAACACTAAGCCTGGTTGTTCTGGCGGTTTTCGCGAATAGCACTGGCCGCGAAAGCAAGGTTCGAGTGGCGGGCAGCATCGTAGCGATCGCAGTGTACGATTCTCAGGCTCCAATCCTGGGAGATTCGACCGACTACCTCAGTTTCTAGTCGTGTTTGTCGCTACTTCTTGGACAATTTTTCGATTGTCTATTTGAGTTAGCTGTGTATTCGGCTTCTTGCTGTGATGGATGCTTACTGTTGCGAGGGCTTGCTTTTGCAAGCTTTTTTTTGTGGGTTTTTGAAGATTCTGGGAGCTTGTAACGTTTGTTAGTTGTTGGAAAAAAAGGACAGAAGTTTCGCTAGGGATTAAACATTTTTATAGCCAAAAGACCAGCTTAGATTTCACCATATAACTCCTCGCTAAAGTTCCTAGTTTTTGCATAGCTTTATTATAAAGCTGTTATTATTTTTTTAATTATAACCTATTTTTTTTATAATTTATTATTATTAGCATTATATTTATTATTAAATGCTAGGTATTTTAAAATTTACAATTATTTAAAGGGACCGCTTATATTCTGATTTTTCTTTTAAGAAAATCTGAGAGATTTGTGTCCGGATTAAGAACAAAACCAATTTTTTTTTTTGGAGGAGCATGGACTTATGAACGCCGCCTCTCTCACGCTACTGCCGAAAGGCACTACCATGTCTCCGCCCCCGTCTGCAGCCGTCATCCAATAACACTGTCAGGAATGAGTATCACAATTTGGGAAGGGAACGTTGGAACGTGGCAAGAGGCCTTACAAATGAACGGTTTCAGAGGGGCAAATGCAGCGTTCCAGCAGCGAAGGCGCTGCGCGAGCGCTCATCTATAAAGGGAGGATAGCAAAGCTAGAGAAGAGAGGAAATGGAACGCACGGGCTCAGTTTTACCTATGTCTACGAAACACAGCTTCTATGCTACTACTTCGCTGCTTAGCGACTGCGTATACCTATTCACTCTGCTTGTATTCCACAACCCTTACAGACACGAGGAATTGTTACTCAATGAAGACCGGGTCAGCCAACCATGAATTGGATGCAACGCACTGCTGCAGGATTCGGAACAGCTGCCTGAAGACGCAGTAGTACATCGGTCCCGACTTGTCTACCATTGGCACATGTGAAACGTCAAAGCAGCCAAGCTCACAGCAAAGGCTCAACGTCGCAGCAGTCTACGTGGTGAGACGGACACTACAATATCGACGACACTGGTCTCCCTTATCAATGTAACACAAAGACAGTGTCCGTGTTCGCAAAACGTCATACAAGATGAACGTGTTATGACAGAGCTTACATCTCTGATTATTCTCGGATCTATTCAGACGGGGACCCATCCGGCACATATGAGAGTGAAAATGCTTGAAAAAACAGTGACGGTCCAGCTGGTGCCGAGGCACACGGAGACCTCTCATCCGTTCTGGCGTCAGTTCGAAGCTGCTCACGGGTCGTGTTAGAGAAGGACTCCTCGCTGTATTTGACAACGGACGGAACGACCGGTTGAGGTCCACCTCGCCTTGGCAACGGACGAACGCGCTGATGAGTGCTTGTTGCGACCACCAGCCGGGGGCACCACGACCTGTCCAGGTAACCGATCACGGTGGGAGATGCGGTGAGAACGCCATTGCGAGGGGGGCCACAGCAAAGAATTGACCAGGTTGCCAGAGGGAAACCAACCTCTACTCAGTGACGACCGACTCACATTTGACAGCAAAACCGCCATGCACTATCACATGAATTTCACGCATCAAGACCAATTGAGCCAATGTTGACTTGGGAAATGCAAATGCAATTGAAACTCTAGCTCTAACTATATACACGTCAATCAAGACTCGCGCAGGTGTCCTAGAGACACTGCAGCATCCAACTTGGGGCAAAATAATATGTATGTCTAAACCGTAGCAAGTGCTGGTGTGGTGATGGAACCGGCACTGTTGCATGGCAGACACGGCACAAGCAGGCCATTGTTTGATCTGATCTAGGGCGCAGGGCCTTCCGACAATCAACAGCAGGGCATCAATTCCGCTGTCTTTGGGTACCACACTTGACTCACCCAATTCTCCGCTCGGAGGTATGATGGGGGTAAAAGACAAAGGAAATAATTTTTTTGTGTTTTTGTGATTTTTATAATGAAAATGCAAAATGCAGTGGAAGAGCAAGAGAGGAAGGAAGAGGATGAGAATGTGCGAGGGCATGTGACGGGGTTGACGATTGCTCACCAGTCCCCTCCACCAATACCAATTTGCGTTTGCAACAACACCCCCCCTCATTCCTCAAGCCCTGTCCTATCCCAGGAACGTGGTCAGAGATCGGTGAGACTGAGCAGGAATGCGGGATCAAGTACTCACCCTGTTGTTGGAAGTGTCCTACTTCCTCTTCAGAGGCGCGATCTTGCGACCCTCGCCCTTGAACTTGGGGACCTCCATCTCCTGCTGCAGGCTCTCCAGCTCCTCGAGGGCGAGCTGGGCCTCGAAGTCCTCGAAGGTTGGCTCGGACTCGGACTCGGGCTCAGGCTCGGGCTCGGGCGCGGGACTGGCGACCTTGGGCGCAGGACTGGCGGCCTTGGGCGCGGCCTCTTCGTCCTCGAAGCTGTCCAACATGTTTGCGAGCACGGGGTTGATCGCGCCCATGGTGGCTAGCTTCTTGGTCTCTGTTTTGGCCGTGCTGGCGGGGGCCGGCGCGGACGAGGGTTGACCAGAGTTGGACTTGGAGGCGGTCTGCGTGGGAGCTGCAGACTTGGTCGAGGGCTGGGAGCCGGGAGTCTTCTGGGTCGTCTTCTTCTTCTCTGTCTTGGAAGCGCTGGCTTGCGCCGTTGCGGGGGCGGATTGATTAGAGGAGGCGGAGGAAGTCGACTTGCTGCTGGCAGCGTTGGCAAGAGCCTTCCGAGCAGACGCAAACAGTGGCTTGGGGCGTGCTGCTGGAAGAGAAAGCTGGCCCTCAGGTCGCTGGGCGACCACGGGAGCCGTGCTCTTGGGGACGGGGTTGGCGGCTGCCGAAGACGATGGCTGAGCTGGAGCAGGAGGAGGCTGGGCTGGGGCAGGAGGCTGGGTCGGGGCAGAGGGCTGAGCTGGGGCCTTGGCCGTCTTCTGCTTCTGCGGCATGGCCGGGCCGGCTGACGACGGCACCGGGAGTTGATCACCGGAGAAGAAAGAAGGAGCTGCCTGCTTGGTAGCCGGTTGACGAGGAGGCTTGGGAGCTTCTCTGGGAATGTTCAACAGGTGTTCGCGGCGGCCGGGAGCGCCACCGTGAGAACGTGCCGGGAAAACAGAAGAAGACTCCGGAGAAGCTGCCCGAGGAGCTGGCCGAGGAGTGACCGGTGGAGGAAGCGGTGGAGAAGTCGAACCTCGCACTGGCAGGAAGAGTGCCGGAACTTGTCGGGGCCGTGCAGTCGAGATAGGCTCTATGACCTGAGCTTCACTCGGCTCTTGCTTGTCATTCAGGCTCAGGCGTGCCATCATTTCTACCAGAAGTGAAAGGTCAGGACCGGGAGACGACTGAATATGGAGGTTGACAAATTTCCTCGTGAGTGACATGACCCATCGCAGGAAGGCTGGGGAATCCTGTGTCGACGGTGTCTTAGGAGATGGAGAAGCCTGGGGAGACTTTGGGTCCAAATCCATGGGATCGGCCGCCGGCGTAGAAGGGCCAAGGGAGGAGGTGACAGGGCGAGCGAGCTGGATGCCTCGGGCGAATGCGACGAGGGGGGAAGAACCGCAACGGAAGCCGTCAAACTTCAGCTTAGCAGCGAGCGAGGTGGTTGCAGCGCGAGCAGAGGTAGCAGGCTCAGGCTGGAAGGTTGGCACCTATTCTAGATATCAGCGACTGTGGCCTGTAAAGACTGGTCCAGAGCTGGGACGATAGTGTGTGCATGGGACCGAAGGGAAATGTGTGATGAATGAGGCTGAAGGTCAAGGTGGGGATGGGAGTTATGGGATGGTGCTGTGATACATAGGACTGAAGGTCCAGCTCGGAAGCATGTGGGATACAGGAATAACACATACCTGGGGCGTAGCAGCATTGTCTTCCCTCGGATAGGACACTTCGTTCTTCTCAGGGGGGGACAAGGGCAG
This sequence comes from Diaporthe aspalathi, assembly GCA_001447215.1. Lineage (NCBI taxonomy): Eukaryota > Fungi > Ascomycota > Sordariomycetes > Diaporthales > Diaporthaceae > Diaporthe > Diaporthe aspalathi. The sequence goes on from LJJS01000491.1 coordinate 29,263, forward strand.
GGGCTTGATGGCGGGAACAAGAGGGGCGAAGGTTGCAGAGTCGTCAGCTTTGGGGCTAACACAGGAGCCACTTCCCCGGCGGGTGCGCGCAGAATCCTATTCTGAGCTCACAGCCACCGGTTGGGAGATCTTGCGGCCTAGGGGTCCTAGGGCTTTTGCTGAACGACGGAGACGGGACCTATCCTGTGAGCTTGTCAAGGGTGAGGAGGTCTTGAGGAATGTGCTTGTCTGGGATACACCAGGTGACAATACACGTGCGCTGGGCCGCATCAGGGGAGGGAGAGGACGGAGAGGACGGAGAGGACGCAAGAGCAGAGGAGAAGGACGGGAGACGAGGGGACGCTGAGGGGGAAGAAGAGAAGACGGGCATGTGCCAACCAGGGAGGTGGAGGAGATGGATCGGGGCTGGGAGAAGGGGCAGAAGATGCTGAAGGTATCGGTGACTGTGCGAACAACACCGGGGGAACGAGGGGGAGAGGCAGGAGAAGCAAAAGGGAGGTGCTCATCTTCGATGCTGTCCCAAGCACCAGGGACCCTCCGCTTGCGCGCCGGGTTCACGGTGTCGGTGTCCAGCACGTTGGCGGTCACCCAGAGGAGGCCAGCCAGGAAGAGGACGGGCAGCGAGGCGCCGACGAAGGAGAGAATGGAAGAGAAAGAAGACATTGTGACTGATGCCTTTGTTGACGGGAGGAAGAGAGGTTGAGAGAGAGGGTGAGAGAGAGGATGGGAGAGAGGTTGAGAATAAATGCTCGAGAGCAAGGGGACCAGCGTAACGATCAAGAGTTGTCTCAGCGAAGAGCGTAAAGCAGTTCTAGTTGACTTCTGATGGTGTTGCGCGGGGGTGAGGAAGGGAAGAAAGTTCGAAGTTGCGATGGGGTGCAGGCTGGGTTTATAAACAAATGGCCCAAGGCGCAGGCAGGCCTGAGTCACGTGGGGCCCTCCGAGATCGACTGCTGCTGGAGCTCCCCCAGTAATTACAGTGGTCTCCAGCAACTACAGGCGGTCTGGAGCTCCCATGCCCCTATCGACAAGTGCGCAGCGACCTCTGGTGCTGGTGGTCACCCAGCAACGGGGGCAGCCCACCTCGAGCAGGCGTGGCAACGGTTGCTAGGCTCTATCGCATGCAGACACTCATGGGGAGGTACTGGGACAATGCATACAAGGCAACGGTGTACTTACATACTGAGTAGTGAGCAATGTGACGACTCTGTTCCAGAAGAGTGACCATCTTGGCCACGCCCAGGAGGACACTCCCAACTGACACTCCTCAAGAACGGAGTGTTGCATAGAGTATACTGCCATGAGATCAAGCATCAAGTGGAAGACTTGTAGTTACAATTATCATTCGTGACTGCGTAGCTTCACTAATGCCTGAAGCCCATCAGAGAGGTCCTACCCGTTGAGGCTCAACCATCCACGTAGAGGCCGCGATGGTTCATTTCTCCGTCCCTCACACAGCGGTGTTTTACTTGTCTCGACTATGGACCATTAGTTTAGATGATCGAACCCAATTTAGTATCAAGAGACTTCGAAAGTAAAAAGCAATTCTCCTCGTACTTGCTCCCATAGCCAACATGTCTGTAGTCGTCACTGCTTCAGGCGACGGGGTAGAAGTTGCCTACCAGATCTTGCATAAACAACAAAGGGTTTACAAAGTCTTTGACAGAGCATCTAACTCCCGAGGAATTCAAGTCGATCCAAGGATTCCCATAGGAGTGCCATTGAAGCTCATCAAGGCGGTATCAAATCCTCATCACCTTGAGGCCAGACTTCATGACACAAACACTTCCCCAGGCAGCAGTTTCGCAGTGAAGAAGGATATTAAAAGAAAGTGATTTATTAAGACCAGGACATCGGGATTAAATCTATGATCTACAAAATTCAATCCCGAAATCTCCAAAAGAATGTACACAGATCGGATCGTGCTCTCTTCGCCATCAGCTAGATACAGCACCTCGGCATCCTCATTTTGATCCCCTTCCCGCCCCGATCCTCATCCTCCTCCTCTAACTCTCACAAACAGAAGTATATTCCCCTAGACCGACCATTGCCATGACAACCAGTCGCCAGGCGCCTAAGCCGCAAAGCTGCGAGCCATGCGGCGGGCGGTGGCGGCGCCAGCAGCCGCGGGGGCAGCTGCGCCGGGCTGGACCATCTGGACGGGGATGCAGCCGCCGAAGGGCCCCGCGTTGCTGGGGTTGACGAGCTTGACGAGGCAGGTGTTGGCCTGGCCGGCGATGTTGCCTGTGCAGGTGGCGTCGGCGGGCATGTTGACCTTGAAGGGGTAGTCCTCGTTGATGTTGGTGGCGCGCTTCATGATCCCCACGGACTGCAGGGCGCGGGCCCAGAAGCGCTTCTCCGACTTCTGGATCTTGCCCTTGGTGCCGGGAACCTGCGTCTCCACGTCCATGGCCACCCAGCTCTGGCCCGTGCCGTCGGCGTTGAGCATCGCCTTGTAGGGGCCCGCGCCGTCAGAGGTGACGATGTGGAGAGTGCCCGAGACGGAGCCGCCCGGGGTGACCTGCGCCAGGGTGTTGCCGGAGAGGGCCATGGCGGCCTGGGTGCCGGTCTCGATGTCGTTGTCACCTTGCTGTGGAATTCGTTAGCCGTGGAGGGCCTTTTTGAGACTTTTTAGGGAGACTGGAAGTGGGTTAAGTACTCACGCCGTTGGTTCGGCCACAGGCGTCGGCCTGGTCGCCCTTGAAGACGGTGGTGTCAGGCTCGGTGACCTTGTTCTTGCCGGGGCCGGGGATCACGCCACCCTGGATGCCCAGAGCAGTGGAGTTGCCACCGGCGTCACCGGTTGCGACGGCGATCTTGCCATGGGCGGCAACAAGAGGGGAGGCGGCGAGGGCGATGAGGAAGATCTTGGAGAACATTTTGGCTGATGGTTGTGGGATGGTGGTGGTGGTGGTGTGGGTGAGGATAAGATATTAACGTTGAGAGATGTATTGATTATAGAGTTACGAATCAATCGTAAGCTACTCTGCAAACCTGGCAGGGGAGAAAAGGAAGAGGGGAAAAAAGAGCTGAAGACTGATGCTGATGCTGCTGATGATGGAGAGAAGGGAAAGTCGTGATGACCAGTGGAGGAGTAGCGGCATCTTTATAATTTCTGAATTTGGTGAGGCCGTCTATGAGCTTCCCATCATACCCTTAGGCTGGGGCGAGTGCCCATGAGCCATCATCCTGGCCCGTCGCACATCGCATCGGCCATCCTCCTGGATGCTGAAGCACCTACCTGAGTATGTTGGCACATCTCGACAGCTGCCTCCCCCGCCTCGTGACCATGTGCTCCAGCTAGTCCAAACGGTCTTGACAACAATGGAACGTATCATCGACTCAGACAATGGGGCAGCGACAATTCAGACGAAGCCGGCATGTCGTCGGGGTGGTCATGGCCGGCGGTACGACGTCCTCCTCCTCGCGAGGCTCTGCGCCACTAACAGCCATCCGAGGGAAAACAACATGTCAGTCAGTAGTCAATGGTGTGGGCCCACAGGCAGGTTCGTTCCTCAGAAGTCCGGATGCGGGCCCATGTGGGTTGGAGTTTGAAACGCCACCGGCTGATCATCTGGCAGGACATCTGGTATCTGGAGGGTCAAGTCCAGCCGGTGCGGCGTTCTTGTCGTCCCTGGGCGTCCCAAGGCCCAATTCGGAGACAGCTCTGGGCAATTCCTGGGCGGGGGACGGCTTTCGGATGAGGCTCAAGGAGGGAAAAACACGGGCGGGCGGTCCAAGGGCGTCTCATGAGAGGTTCAAACGTCCAGGGGTGGGCCTGATGGGGACCCCCGTCTGTGCGATGGCGGCAAAAGGGGGGGGGGGGATCTGAGGCCAACCTTCATGCCAGCAGCAAGGGCAGCCAGAAGACGTGCAGCCCGATTGGTCCAGCAATTAGGTTGTGGCCCATGGCTGATGCTACTCCACACCACTTTTCGTATAAGCTTGATCTAAGTTCCGTTTGTTTCGTTTATCGGGCGAAACTTAGCATTTCCCTGCCCTGTGTTTGGCCTGGTCCTCTCACATTCCCCTTGCGGCATCGTCGGCAGACCTAGGCCGGACGGCAACCGATGCGCGAGAGCAACGACGAGGCTTTTCGCTTCACGGATGCTGCATGTGGCTCCGAAAAGGGACAAGCAGTGGGGAATGAGGGATTGCTTTTTTTTAGCTGGTCCTCGTGGGCCAAAGTCCGCGTCGTCTCTAACCTTCAAAACTCAACAACAAGCCTTGAGCCTTCACACAACAAGGAATGGTAAAAAGAAAAAGTCGCCAGGCAACGGAGAATGTCAGCCGTCAATTATTATCACTATCATTCATGCCAATCATCCCCGTTCGCCGATCTAATCATGCGTCAGAAACCACTTATTAGTGCCAAATGAACCACGCTCCCGGTAACTCAACACCTGGGCTGAGCTGCAGCCAAGCCCCGAGCCCAAGCCCTCCCGCCTGGGCACGACACGCCAAGCTACTGTCATCGACGGTGATGGCCCTTGGCAAGAGCTTGGTATTTGCTGATGTTCCCCTCCCGAGCCCTTGCCCTGAGATGTCGGCTGCAGTTGACTGTTTCCGTTCCAGCTCAGCGGCCTCTGCTGCTGAGTCAGTGCAGCAGCGAACTATAACGTAGCACCTAAGATCGGCGCCACCACACCGACAATGCGTGGCGACCTAGAACATACCTGGGCAGTATTTTGCGAGAGAAACCAGAACATCTCCGGCGCCTGGGCCATGGGGCGCGGGCACGCTGACAAACAAGCATCTACTCACTCTCGTCATCCACAATCGCCTCCTCGAAGTCCTCTGGCGTGGTAGCAGCCGGCAAGGTCGGGCCCGGGCCCTGCACGGCAAAGTCTTCGGTGGCAATCGGTTCGCTCGCGATGTGAACGCCGTGGAACCCGAACCCAACCGCAAAGTCCATCTCGGCCCTGCCCATCTCACGCATTGTGCTGGCGTCCAGGCACAACAGGTAGCTCTTCTTGCTGAAGCCGTCCAGCACCACGCTCAGCAGTACCCCGTCGTCCTCTTCTACTCCGCCCGGCCGCTGCACGAAGATGGCCTCTCCTGGGGTGTGCCCGGGTGCCTTGTTCCATACGAGCACCGCCCGCGAGACCAGGTCGGTTTTGACTATCGTGTCGACAAGCGTAGACTTGCCGCTCATCGCTAGAGAGTACACGTAGCGGTATGGCTTTGTATGGAACCCGGGATTGATTGTCGGCAGCTCCCCAACATGCGGGCTTGGGATGTTGATAGTTGACGTCGGTTGGGGGGAGTGTTGGAAGCCGAATCGCATTTGTACCTGCTGGAACATCGGTGGGGGCATGATCACCGCGAGTGCCATTGTCGGTAAGCAATAAAATAGCGCATTAATCCTGTTTGCCTGCTGACGGATCTTATGCCCCAAGATAGCGCTCGTGACTCGCACCTTCGCGGCCGCCATCCTCGACAGAGTGCGGATTATTCCCAAGGGTGATCGGCGGCTTTGTGGAGGTACGTCGTGCGGCAAGGTAAAAGTGAAGTTCCATCTCGTGAGCCATGGTAGTGTGTCCCTGGCCTTCTCCTCTGTACCCCATACGTCCTTTGCCTTGTCATCTTGATTCAACATGACGTCGTAGTAAAAGCCTGTCAGGATGTTCATGTTGGAGTACTCGACCGTGTCGCAGCTGATGATCCACTTCTCCACGCCGTCTTGGGTGTCGAGATACATCTCGTCAAAGCAGTTGACCGTGTGGAAGAAGAACGCGGCCTCCGTTTCGAACTCGGCCACGACTCCTCGTCCTCGCAATCTGTCAATGACAAACCATCTGTTTTTCTTGCTCTGGTCGAAAGGTCCCAGCGCATCCAGCACATTTCGCTTCCATAGGATGCTGATCCCAGCGAGAGAGACATGAGAACTCGGAACGCGCAAGACGACGAAATTCCGACTCAAAAAGAAGCTGTGAATATATGCCATTGGCACGTCCAGTCGGCTGATGGTGGCCAGTACCTCTGTTTCTCCGGTGGCCGCAGACACACGGAAAACCTTGTAAGTGGCGGGGAACCCTCCCTTGATGTTGACATTGATGTAGTCGCCTGTCGTTGGGCAGCGCTGGGCGTGGGCGCACGAGAGCTCTCCATTGAGCTGTGGGAGTAGATCGTCCTGCCTGGCAAGGCCAGTGGGCTCAAGGGTGCGCCGATCTACTTTGCGTAGGAGGTGGCAGTCCGTGCCAAGCCACATCGTCTTCTGTTGGGGTGCCGCACCACCGCGGGCAGCTGATGGGAGGCCTGGCACGTCTAACTGTACTGTTACGCCGATGTTCTCTACCTGCTTTGTCTCCCGCTTGGTGTGCGCGACCACCCAGGTGCTCATGATCTTGCCAAAAAGGCCGATGCAGGGGTCAGCACGCTGCCCGAATGTGATGATGTCACGCAGTCCGTTCTTCTGCACGTGCTGGACGAAGGCGTCACACTGCCGCCGGGAAGAGTACCAAACCTTGGCGCCAGCCGGCTCTTGGTCAGCGGCGATGTCGAATCGATGCGTGTGTGCCAGGCCGTCAAACCAGTGAGATATCTGAAGCGTTCCGCTCGGGGTATCATCGACTTTGTTGGCCCCGGGCCCAGTGCGAAAGAGGGTGCCCGCTGCCCAGGAGGGGATATGACCTCGTATTGGGAGTTGGATTGGCCCGCGATGCACGTCGAGGTTGCTGAACTGTTCTCGGCCACTCCATCAGTAAATGGACTAGCATGCGATATGGGCAAATTCTCTTCCCCGGAGAGGAAATGCGATTCCCAGGTGAACGTCGGGAGTGCGAGATTCGCTGCAAGAGACACAGCCATTGAGACGTTGTGATGCCCAATTGGACAAAAGGTGCAACTTACCCCAGCTTCGTTGGGCCAGTTGAGGTAGGCTGCATTCACGGCGTTGCGGACGGCATTGTCCAGATCACCCTCTTCGTTCTCGGCCGACCTCACAAGGGCGGGTAGTGATGAAGTTGCTGGTGCTTGAGAAGCCATATCAGGCAAGGGATAAGTCGACGTAGCCAATGATTCCGAGCAAAAGAGATATGCCTCTTTTTCTTTTCCCAATTTTCCGAGGTGATATGCGTCGTTGTGTTGGTTGTCTTTTGCCTGGTCTTGTCCAATGTTGTGGGAGGCAACAAACAGTCAAACAGTACCTACCTAGGTACAGACAAGCACACCCGTGCCAGGCCAGAATCGGAAGGCCGTCCCGGCAATATCTCGCCTTCCCAATGTTTCCTTCGCAGTTTCCTCCCGCAGATTGATTTGCTTCCCTTACCACAAATCGGTTCATATAAGGCTCAGAGAAGAGTTACAGCTGGTACTTTTCTCGCAAATTCTAGCCAGACGATGAACGAGCAGCAGCGCAGAGGCCCAAGGCAGCCAACGCGTCCATAGGCATCCCGTATCACACAAGGGTCAGACACAGTGGAACCAAAGTTCAAGACAAGCACTCCTACAAAATCTGACGGCCGTTCCAAGGTTGCCGCCGGTCTCGAGTCCACAATAAAAGGGCAAGACCTGCTTGTCTCACCTTGTACCTCTCGCCAAATGCATCTTCGAATTGGGCCTCTGGAATTGCCACGGGTAAAATGAGAGATGGAAGAGCGACACTGGGGGCTGTTAAGCTCCAGAGAAATGAGGAAGTCTCGAGGCAAGGTACCCTACCTACCTACTTACCTGGTAGGTAGGGTAGACACTATTTCGTTTCACTCGGCAATGCTAGGCGGGCCATTCATTTTCATCAACCAGACTTGAACATACCTAGGTACGCGTTTTCCTTCAGGAGATGCTTAGGCAGGGTATTGCCACATAACTTAGACACTAATATTCAGAATACGCATCGAAGCCTCTCACCTACTTGACTTTCCCACGACACAAGAGACGTACCTTGATGTCATAGAAGGGGTGTGAGATGTGAATCATTTATAGATGTAGCCGGCCATCAGCTGGCGCAGTCCAGGTTCTAAAGGGCAGCCCCGAATGCCACTGAGCAGAGGTTAACTACTGAAGCTTTCGCACTGGCGGAGAAACTTTACATGGAAAGGACGTGCAATATCAAGCTTGTTCTGCTACATCTTGGTGGCCTGCGGCCACAGCTCGAGGCGGACACGATTACAGCAATTTTCAGACCCGCGGGAAATCGATGCCCATCGTGTGTCAGTACCATCAATATATTCCACGAGCCACAAGGATTCAATTACGTACCGTAGGTATTCGATACCATTTACGCCTCTCCCGGGAAGTGTTCATTGTAAATGGCGCTCTTGCTCCGTTCTATCCGGCTTACTCTCTCAGGTCGACGTAGCCTTGATCATCACCGCCTGGGCAGCAATTTCCCGCTCCCCAACAACGTGCCGCTTCTTGGTCATTGATTGCGTAACTCCTCCCTCCAACGTTGCTGCTGATGCTACCGGAATCGGGCGTTACAGGACGATCCAATGATTACTGGCGTCCAGGACAACGCTCACTTGGCAGCTAATTGCCTAGAGTCACCAGTGTTGGCCCCAAGTATCGGATGATTAAGATGCTCATTCGCTAGATTTGGCAACTTCTCTCAGAAACTCCAAAGTGGCAGTGACATCACTGACATATAGACCAAAAAGGGTCAAGGCACGACCCGCCCCCCTTTCCCATTTTGTATTCCACACGTCAGCTTATGGTGCCACGTACCGTAGGTGGAATTCCCACATAAGAAATGCCGAAGCCGATATCCGGGGATTGTTTTGGTTGCTACTCCAAAGCTGCGATTATCAGAGTCGTAGTACAATCAGGATGGGGGGCCAAGACCGGGGATGACAATATTGAGACCGGGAAACACAAGAGGGATGAATCACGCTCAGCCGAAGGTCAGACGATGAGGAGACCTTGTGAGCCGGAGACGACGGGTACGGAATCTCAGGCTGTAGATCGTAGACCGAGAATGAACAGCCTCAGTAAACAAATCTGGTGGCCATAAGCCTGGAGATCACTGATGATTCTCAAAGGGCAACGGACTCACAACCTACGGGGGTATCAACGGCACGAAAGCCCGAAAGAGTGACGGGCCGGCTGGGCGACGAGGATGAGACCCAACTTTAGAACAGCGTTAATGGAGGCAGAAGAGACCAAACCACTACGTGCACTTCTCAGATATAAAGATTGGTCTCCTTCTTCCCAGACTCGCTCCTGTCCTTCAAGTCAACAACCGTACAGACCAAAGCCATAATCAAGACGCTCCAGCAGCAATAGCTATAATCTACAATCTATAACACTCAACCGCACACCACCAAGATGTTCCCCGCCAACACAGTCACCAAGCTCGCCGTCGTCGCGGCGGCGGCCACCCTCGCCGGCGCAGCCACCCTCGGCGCGCGCTCCGAGGCGGCCGCCAGCTACAGCGGCGACATGACCTACTACACTGCGGGCCTGGGCGCCTGCGGCCAGACCAGCGGGCCCAACGACCCCGTCGCCGCCGTCAGCTCCTCGGTGTACAGCAGCGGCGGCGCCTGCGGCAGGACGGCGACCATCCACTACGGCGGCAAGACCGCCTCCGCCACGGTCGTCGACCTGTGCCCGGGGTGCGCGCAGGGGGATATCGACGTCACCCAGTCCGTCTTCGAGCAGCTCGCGCCGCTCTCCGCCGGGAGGGTCCAGGTTACCTGGGAGCTCAACTAGAGGTGCGCAGCCTGACAAACTACGGATGAAAACTGAGTTGCGGTACTAACGAGCCTCCCCAGAAGAGCCCCATCCCGTTTTGGAACACACTGGCGCTTCACATGCATCAGTCTTCGGGCCTTCCAACGTTTCCCGTCAGAGAACATCCTCTCTTGAGTTCACCCCAAAAACAAAGGCGAGGGCTTAGCAATGGCAAATGATGTGGATGGTCTGTGGGTTGGGGACAATGTTGGTCTGATATTTGAAACCATTTACGGATTTGCGGTGGTGGCACATTGGCCGAAAACTTTTCCGGACATCTTTCAATGTTTATGTGGTCCGTGATATTGACAGACAATTTCAGCAAATCCTCCTCATCACGAATGTTTTTGTGGGTGAGATGGCATTTGGTTGATTGTGTTCTACCGGACTTCTCGGTGGAAGACTTCAAGTTACGGACTCCAATTCTCAATCCGTTTTGGCAAAAGGCTCAGTATTGCCTGGCCGGGCTGGAGATACAAGACTCTCCAGCAGTTCGTAAGATGATTATGCCGAGTGCCAATGCTGTCGGTCAACGGTTGTGGGAGCTGTGCAGTTGTTTTCTCGAATTTATGTGTGATGGGTGAAGCCTACTTAGACTGAACGCTGACGGTGAAATACATGCGGGCTTTTTGACTGGTCTTGCAAGTGGTGGCGGATCCCTACTTGAAAGTAGGCAGCGGCAAGGCAGATTACCTGGGTACTTGTACATTCGCACCTCGTGATTCATCACCCAGAGCAAGCCTTCGGCGTCGTCATAGTGAGTTAGTTGTGTACACCTCGTCCAGGGCTCTGCCCCAAGGTGATCAAGCCTGCCTTTGAACGATCTGAAAACCGGCCGGAATTTGCTTACGCATCTCTGGGCCCAACATTGCGACCGCATAGGCCATTTAGCCGTTGCCGGCGCTGGGGCAGCCAAAGAGCTAATCGAAGTAAAGCATTTTCGCCCAGTCCAGTTGATCTCGTCGGCAGCGGCTAGCCAGCACGGGAGACATCAATATCTAAGGTTGCTAAGAACCTGCAGCAAGCAGAACTGCGTCATGACCCTGCGCCGCGCAGGGCTGACAGGGGAGAACAAAAGATCAAGCGTCAAATTCACGCTCACGCGAGTCGCTATGTCCCATGACCGTCCCAGTGCTACGAAAAGCACGCCGGAAGATGTCAATATGCCCACACGCCATTTGGTATCAAAGCCACATAAAGAACATCCTCCTTTTGTAGGGTGGAAGTTGCTTCCCACCCCTCCATGTGCCCGCGCCTCCGCCAACATCCCCTGGCGTCAATATCCATTCCCCTCTCTTTCGTGCCGGGAGCCGTGGTTGTATCCCGGGGCGTTCGTCTCCGCCGCGCTGGCGGTTCATCGCCGCGATGGTTTCCAAGCGCATCCATCCGTCAAAAACCTCTTGTGTGCCGAGCGCGCATCTCCTCCTCCTCCCTCATCACTCCCCAACCTTGACCCCGACGGCCTGCTTCTCCCTCGCCAGCTTGTCCAGCTTCCCCGCGGCGGCCTTGAGGCTGCCGGCGTCGGCGCCGCGGATCAGCGACTGCCCGTTGACGGCGACCTGCCTGCCGTTCTTGAAGAACATGAAGGTCGGCATGGCCGAGACGCCGTACTGCGCGGCGACCTGCTGCACGTTGTCCACGTTGACCTTGGCGAAGGCGAGGTAGCCCGGCACCGTCGAGGCCCGCGCGAGCTGATCGTACATGGGGGCGATGGCCTTGCACGGCCCGCACCAGTCGGCGTAGAAGTCCGCCACGACGTACATGGTCTTGTCCAGGAGCGACTGGAACTCGGCGGGGCTCGAGATGTGGTTGACTGACATGCTTGCGGGTTGGGGCGGGCTTTTGGGCTTGTCGAGGGGCGTGCGGTGTGTTTTGTGTGTTTTGTCCAGGATGGAATCAGTAGCACTGTGAGCAAGAGGTATAAGTAAGTATCTTGCAGAGGAGAGTCGCACAAGTTTGGCCAAATCCGTCAACTTTTTGCTTTGGGGATGGTCTTGACATCGCGCAATCCGCAGGCCTCGGGTCGAGTGGGATGCTCTTATCTTATCAAGGGTCTTGGATTTGGGCCCCTATTCCATTAGTCAGCACGCCAGAGCTTTCATAAGCTGGCGCCACAGCGCGTCCAAGTGTCCAGTGGCTTCTAGAACGACAGTGGCAAGCAAGACAGACTCACATCTTGATTTGTATGCCACGTCACTTTGATGTTGCTCAATGTGGTCGGTCTCTTTGGGCAGCTGCGCCAGATGACCTTTTCACCGTGGGCACGCGAGGAGCGCCTGATAGACACTCACTAGCGGGATAGGTAAGGCTTTTGAGGACCAGAATGTCCGTTACAATCACGGCTGCTTTTCTGTCCACTCAGGCGACCTGCTATCCTTACTTGTATGAGTAAATCGAGTTCCAAGCATTATTGTCTTACTGTCCCTCCTTCGCTGATGCTCTAGAAAAGCTCTCATTCCATTTGTTCCCTGCGTGTTTCCTTCGCTTCCCATAACAGGCAGAAATTCCCTGGCCTTGCGACCTGTTTTCAAGGGAGGCGCTGGTGGGAGTCCCAGAAACAAGTATTCAAAGATGAGTTTGCGCGCCACCCAAAGCTCACCCAGGCAAACAACCCAAGCCGTCGTCGACATCCTCATTACAGTTTCAATCTTGAGCTCTGGAGAGTGGTGGAGAACTAGGGGGATATTGTCGGGGGATCATGCAATCGCCGAAGAGGCGCTGCAATTCATCAAGAGACCTACCCAAGCGTCCCCACAACCTGCGGACAACGATCAAATTCAACAAAATGTTGTGTGCGGCTCTCGAGTTACCTCGAGGGGGTAGAGGAGAGAAAAGGCGAAGCAAATAAGGAAGATTCAGAACAGTTACCTTGCTTAAGTCAATACCGCTTTTGCGGGCTTGGCAGCCCAGTCTCGGTTGTGAAGGAGTGAAACCACAAGATTACGTGGCTGCCCAGCCGTGAGCTTATGCCAGTAGGTTAATGCAGCGCCAGTGGAATTAAGCTGTCTGCCCAATACAGCCTGCATTAACGCCGACCAGGCCTGCTGTGGGAGTGCGGAGAATGCGGCCGCATTACCGCATATGCGCCCGCACGCGCCCGCACAGGTCTCAAACATCACAGCAGCACTTGAGTCGGCCGTAACTCAGACTGGCGGCATGTTCCTCAACATGAATGGCGTGAGCGGCTGGGCTGACAACATTGAAGTCCACTACTTGAGCACTTAAAATCCGGCCCAAAAGCCGCGCCGCGTGCAGATTTCAAGGCACCTGTGCACTTTAGTGACCTGAATCGACAGTGCTTCCTGATCTCATGGAGGCTGGGCTTCGTGATGATGTCTTTGGGTTTCTAAACCTATAAAGCTGGCAACTCCCCCGTTCTAGATATACCATTGTCTCATTAGCATTCCAGCAAATCAGTTACCGATTACCTTTCCCACAGTTCAAGCAATTCTCATCGACTCACCACACCAAAATGACTGGCCCGCCTTTCACTCTGCCTAGCAAGTACGAAGAGGTTCACAAGATAGAGAACCAAGCCGGCCCAGGTGACGCTCGACCCACTGGCCTGCAGATTCTCAAGGACGAAGGCCGCCTTGATGGATCCCTCAACGACAAGGTGGCAATAGTCACCGGCTGCTCGTCGGGCATTGGCGTCCCAACGGTCGAGGCTCTGGCAGCGGCGGGATGCATCGTCTACGGCGGTGTCCGAGGAGCCAGCATTGAGCGTGCAAAGGACGCCCTCTCGTCGGTTCTGAAAGATCCCAAGACCAAGGACAGGGTGCACCTCCTCGACTTGGACCTGACCAGCCTCGCGAGCGTCAAGGGGTTCGCCGATGAGATCAAGAAGAGGGAGTCCAAAGTTAATCTCCTCATCAACAACGCCGGGATCATGGCGGTGCCCACCCGCGAGCTCACCAAGGACGGGTTCGAGTCCCAGTTCGGGACCAACCACCTCTCCCACTTCTATCTCTTCCAGAACCTCAAGGATCTCTTGATCGAGGGGGCCAAATCCTCTCCGAGTTTCGCCTCCCGCGTGGTCAACGTCAGCAGCTCCGCCCACCGCTACAACACGGTGGTCCTGGACGACATCAACCTCGCCAAGCCCGGCAAATACAACCCCGGAACAGGCTACGGCAATTCCAAGACGGCAAACATATGGATGGCGAACTACATCGACCGCCACTACTCGTCCCGGGGCATCCACGCGTACTCGCTCATGCCCGGCGGCATCGCGACGCCGCTGCAGAAGCACGTGCCGGAGATGATGGAGGCGATAAAGGGGGTGGCGAGGATCGAGAACTACATGAAGAGCCCGGAGCAGGGGTGCGCGACCACGATCTGGGCGGCAACCTCGCGCGACCTCGAGGGGAGGGGTGGGGTGTATTGTGAGGACTGCTGTATCATTGGCCCGACCGAGTACAAGAACGATGGGTTTGATAATGTTGGTCCTGGGTTCGCCGAGTGGGCGTACGATCCAGAGGGCGAGGAAAAGCTGTGGAAGGTGAGCAACGAGCTGGTTGGACTCGAGGCGAATGCCTAGATGCTGTTTCCAAACGTCAACATATTTTAAATTCGGTCTGATTGGGGGTACTTTCAACTTGGACCACAGGAAAATATACAAGGTTTAGAACCCGGACCAGAGATTTTCAGTAACCACGCTTCAACCGCGATTAATGCTCGTGTGCACAAACCACTTAATAAAGCTGGTGGTCAACTCGCTACGAAGCTTGGGTAAACATGAAATCCCGGGTAAACGTTAAATACAGCCAAGAAATCAGTGGCGTGATCGGGTGCCAATATCAGTGCCAATGCTTGTCGTAGATAGGCGGTATAAGGTAGGGCCGATATGTTTCTGGGGTGATCTGCGAATCCCTCGCCGCCGGCCTCGAGAGTCGGCTGTTGCCATGTGGGAGCATTTTCTCGAACTATGACCTGTTCTTCCGCCGCATCATGCATGCAGGCTGGCTTGCGGAGAGCCGGGGGAGGGGAATCAGGGGAAACGCAAGATCGAGGAAAGGGGCGGGGGGGGATGTGGGAGAAGGGGAAGCCTGAGAAACATCTGGAGATACGGAAGACCACACTCGTGTAGAACAACGTTGGGGGAGGCGTGGACCCGAGTCAAAACGGCGAACAACCAACCTTGGAAGATCAGGGGCTCACACGGTGTTGAACAGCAGCACATAGTGCTCGGCACAAGGTAATATCGCGAGGAATACAGCAGCCCGGGCGCCGACATTCCTGATTGGGCACACCCACAGCCTCCGTTTTGAATCGTTCAACCCAGGCACGGATCTAACGACCTCTAGAGACCTCTCGGTACGGCCTATTTGCGGAGCAGTTGGACACACCTTGGCCGTCCATGTGTTCTCCTGTTGTGATACATGCGAAATGTAGCCGTCGTCCAGAACAGACCTGCGGCTCTTTGCGGCTCTTTGCTAATGTATACTAGTTAGGTATGGTGCATCTCGTTTGCCAAGAGATACTGCACTTAAATAGATCCCGATTGCTCCGTGCCCGGGATTTTACACATTCCCGGCTCGTGGAAATGGCCACGGACTACCACCAACATTGCACCAGTCCCTTAGCAGTGCGGTAGGCAGGTTTGGTAGTCTTGAAACACGTTTTTCTTCGACGAGTTTTTGCAAGTGACGTCGTGCCCTCAGACGAAAGCGTGTCGAGTGGACCCTGGGAGCATCACCGAGTAATTCAGCGGCATCAACGTCACGTCAAAACAATTTGGGTGGATTCGGTGGAATCCCGAGCAGTCCGCCGCGGGCCGTGGGCCGGACTCCTTTGCGGGACCCACACCAGAGCCGCATTTCCCACGACCGTAATTCTGATATTCCAAGGAAATCTCATCATTCTTTGGGCTTTCTGGGGTGTTTTCGCGCCCGCCTGCCTCACCGTTTCATGCATGGTCATTCTGGTATACACGCAGCCGAGAAGTACCCAAGTAGCCGGTATGTACTCGTACCTCGGCGCCGAGGGCATTCCGTCAAGGGGACTTTGACAGTAACAATGGCAGCCCTACCGTTCGAATACATGCCGACACGCTCTACGATACGGCGATAAGTACAGACGACTGTCGCCTGTATCTGGTCCTCTTTTATCGCCAAGTCGCTGAGGTCGATAAGCGGTTTATGACGGGTGGCGTTCAGATTTTGAAGCAAAGGACAAGTCGACGGGCCGAACTGACTCAAACAGCTCCTGATTACTGTGGCAACTCAATTGCACCGTGGACAGCCATGCCCGCAGTCAATAAGATGACGTTGACCGCAGACATCGTCCTATTCTCTTCTGATGCTGCTCGGCGGCGTGGGGAGCCACCTCGCGACCCCGAAGTGGGCCGTCAACAGAGTGAGGCTACTGGAGGCCACGATCCCACATCATCCCACAGCGGCGGATCCAGACCAAGGCCATCGACCCGGAACCTCCTTGCAGGCCATTCAGGTAAAACGGGGCTTCACGTAATCTGGAGATTTCCTGGAGTCAATAAAGATGGTTGTCTTCCCCAGCTCATGGCCACTTCTCCAGTCGCCTCTCCGCAACTTACACTTTCTCTTGCGACGTTAGAGTTTCACTCACGTTGAAGCCCTCTCTTTCCACCATGTCTGGCTATATCCCCTCCTTCTCTCAACCGCCTTCGAGGCCGGGGTCTCTGGCGGCATCCAGGGCAAACTCTTATGCCGGATCGCGGTTCGGCCAGTCGCGTCCCGGCTCCCCATCACCAGGCAGCCCGTACGCGTCGCACCCCGGATCTCCGGGCCCTGGAAGCCCTCTACCGTCAAGACCGGGCACCTCCAAAGGCCCGTCTCGCTCGGCAACCCTCAATGGCAAATCAAGACCCAGCAGTCCTCCCCCGGAGATAGAGACCGAGCAGACCACACCCGATGTCATGTCTGTGCTGGAGCACGCGAACGAGATGATCCGGGACGAGAAGGGAAACCCCAGGATTGGACGCATCGTCGGAGGGAAGTTTGTCGACCCATCAAACGAGCAGATCGACCCCGACTGCGGGGAGATAAAAACTGTCGACATTGATATGCCTCTCACTTTGACCGAGCTCGTCAGCCACAACGAAAAAGAGTATATCGTGCTGGAGTACGCCACCGGTGACAAGCAGAACCCTTACAACTGGAAACCGGCGTATAAGAGTTTCGTGACGGCCATGCTGTGCCTGATGACCCTCTTCATCGGCCTCGCCACAACCGCGTACAGCTCCGGGATCGGGAGCATGGTCGAGGAGCTGCACTCGTCCCAGATCGTCGGCCAGCTCGGCCTGTTCACCTTCAACTTCGCCTGCGCCCTGGCGCCCATGGTCCTGGCCCCGTTCTGCGAGCTCGTCGGCAGGAAGATCGTGTACGCCGGCGCGTTCCTCTGCTTCACCCTGCTCTTCATCGGGCTGGCCCTCGCGGGGGACATCGGCACCGTCGTCGGCCTCCGGCTCCTGCTGGGCCTCTTCGGCTGCGTCGGCACCATCCTGGTCGGCGGCACGTTCGACGACATGTACCTGCCCCACGAGCGCTCCCGGCCCATGGCGCTGTTCTCGTGGATCGCCATCCTCGGCACCGTGGCGGCGCCCATCTACGCCGGCTTCATCGACCAGGCCATCGGCTGGCGCTGGATCGAGGGCATCCAGGGGCTGGCCAACGTGCCCCTCCTGGTCTGCGTCTTCCTCTTCTTCCCCGAGACCCGGGGCGGCGTCGAGCTCCACAGGCGGGCCGCGGCCCTGCGGAAGGCCACCGGCGACGGGCGCTACGTCGCCGAGGGCGACATCTACACGCCCGACATCAAGTCCATGCTCAGGGCCTCGTCCGTCAAGGCCATCCACATGCTCGTCACCGAGCCCGTGGTCTTCTCGTTCGGCCTGTGGATCGCCTTCTGCTGGGGCGTGACCTTCATGTTCCTCTCGGTCATCCCCATCACCTTCACGGAGAAGCGCGGCTGGTCCGAGGGCGTCAGCGGCCTGCCCTACATCAGCCTCGCCGTCGGAACCACCCTCGCCTGGCTGGCGCACCATGTCCAGATGCGCAAGTACGACCGCCTGACCGCCGACCCGGGCGTCACCGTCACCCCGGAGGCCCGCCTCCACGGCGCCATGTACGGCGCCATCTGGCTGCCCGTCGGCCTGTTCATCTACAGCTTCACCCAGTACGCAGACCTCTCGTGGGTCGGCCCGGCCGTCGGGCTCGCCCCGATCGCCTTCGGCATCTACTTCGTCTTCGAGTCCACCTACAGCTACACGGCCGACTGCTACGGGCCCAGCGCCTCCTCCGCCATCGCCGGCCAGGGCCTCATGCGGAACACCCTCGGGGCGGTCACCCCGCTGTTCTCGACCCAGTTCTTCCACAACGTCGGCTCGCAGTATGCCGGCTTGATCCTAGCGCTGATCGCCACCGGGCTGAGTCTCATCCCGTTCGTCATGTTCAAGTTCGGCCCCACGCTCAGAGCTAGGAGCAAGTTGGCGCTTGTGTAATGATGGGGGTGAAGAAGAAAAAGGTGGATAATTACTCAGATGCGTAAATAAACCTGGAACATGGATTTTCGGAGTGTTGAGGTTCAAAACATACCATCATAGCATTATGGCCATGAGTTAATAGTTCAAAATATTCGAACCAAGAGGTTTATTGTATATGCCTTGTTGAAACAGAGCAGTGTGGTGCCCCAGGTACTGCCTGACTGTATTCGCTTCGAGATCCAGTGCGTCCCTTAGTTACTAAACAATCGACGTGATTTGCGGGTGATTTGCGGAGGTGCTCATGGCCAAACTGGTCTTGTCTAGTAGCGCAGGGCGTAGAGCTTTCAGTCCATCCGGACTTACCGTATACGTGGCGTTTGTATATCTGACCAGACACAATGTTTTGTATCCCTTTACAAAGCTCGGGTGTGAGGGCCAAGGTTGAAGACTTTTCCCTCGGTTAAAATCCGGTGTGAATTCGCTCCTTTTGCTTAGGAGGCTCTCAGCGCCGCAAGATCACGAAACCTTGAAGTCATTGCACTGTACCGACCGTTTCCACAACTAAATAGGAAAGTTTTTCTACCTGAGGTTTTAGTAGAGTCTAGAGTCTACTACCCATTACCGGAACACCGGGTGGATCTTGCCACTCTGCCGATCTCTCAGTCTTTCTGGAAGTTTCACTTGGTACCTGAAAAGCATGTTAACCTCAGATCGACGTAAATCACAAAGGCAAGACGGCGCGAAGTCTGCAACTTACATATGAGTCGTCCAAGTACAGAGAAAACGCCTCGTATCCGCGGGATCTATAATCTCTGGAACACTAAACGCTGCAGCTGTGCGCACGGGGTTCTGCAGCCTGGTATACTCCTCCATCAGGCCATCGTAGACCTCGGCTCTTTTCTCCCCAGCCTCTTTCAGCTCCCTGGAATGGCTGGCCTCAATGCCGCCCTCCAGCGGGAGGCTGCCCGACTCGAGGCTCGGCCACGCGACGCGGTTGTGAGGGTCCCGGCAGTCGGTCATCAGACCGCCAGCAACCCCGTAGCACTTCCTGACGAGGACGTTGAAGATGGGCATCGTGGTAGAGTAGTAGGCCTTGCCCAGCTCGACCCCGTATTTCATGGTTGCTTGCCGCTCCGCAGAAGTGCCGACGGCGTACCCAGGGCAGTCGACGAACTGGATCAGGGGCAGGTTGAAGACGTCGCACAGGTTCAGGTGTCTCGTAACCTTCTGTGCCCCCAGCGGGTCGGTGGCACCGCTGAGCACCTCGGGGTTGTTCGCCACGACCCCGACGGGCTGCCCATGCATCCGGCCGAGCCCCACAATTGCTGTGTTGCCCCAGCCAGCCCCTATCTCGAACCATGATTCCTGGTCCAGGGTCGTCCGAATCAGCCGCAGCATGGAATAGGCCCGCTGGCGGCGGCGAGGTATGATGGTGCGCAGCGACCTCACATCTCTGCCGGGAGGATCTGCGGCTTCTGCAACGGGGGGTAGGTGATTCAGCCCACAATCAGGGACGTAGGAAATGAACGTCCTGATTTGTTCGAAGCAGGAAGCCTCGTCAGGGACGGCGTTGTCGATCGTCCCGTTCGCGCAGTGGATGTCAGGCCCTCCCAGCTCACTGGCGGTCAATCCTTCCTCAAAAGTTGCCTTGGCCACGACGTGCGGCCCGGCGTTGAACAAAGAGCCGACGTCACTCGCCATGACGGAGAAGTGGCACGCAGTCACCCGCGCCGCACCGAGGCCAATTGCCGGGCCCAGCACGGCGCCGACGTTGGGGATCCCGAGGCCGAGCTGCTCTGCGACCTGGCCGAAGCCTGGCGTGGGCGGCACGTAGCTGTACCCATCCTTGATGATGGTCGTTACGGACCCCCCGCCGGAGCTGCCGTCGACCAGCTTGACGATCGGCAGCCGCAGGTCCAGGCACAGCTTCTCCATGTACACCGTCTTGGCCCAGATGGCCCCGTCGGCGTGGCCAGCCCGCAGCGAGAAGTCGTCTGCCGTGAACAGGACGCGGCGCCCGCCCACAGTGCCGAAGCCCTGGACGTTGTTACTCGGCGTGAAACCTCGGACCTCGTCTCGCGCCTTGCCGCCACCGCCGGCAGACGTCGTCCGCCAGTCTATGGTCCCTGTTGCAGAGCCGACCTCATAGAAGCTGCCCGGGTCGAGGAAGGCGTCGATGCGTTCCCTGACCCATAGCTTGCCTGCTTGCTTCTGGCGCACGTAGCCTGGGCGGTCTGTCGGTGGTGTTTTTGCAATCGTCTTCACGGCCTCAACTTGTCCTAGGATGTCGGACCAGTCCGCTGGAGGTACGTTCTTGTCCTTCCTCCTGGTTCGTCTCGTCGGGTGCCGTTCTGGGGGACCCGTTGATGTGCTGGCATTGGCGTGGTTGGGGCCTTGTATTTGGGCTGCGATCTGTTTCAGTCGCAACCTCGCTTTGGCATCGTCACTGTCCCCGGCCATCGTGATTCATGGCATCGATCCAAAGTGTAGGTAGGCATTTGGTCCAGTGAGTTCGAGGAATAAAATGCCATTAGGAGGCATAAATCCGTGAGGAGACGGCCCAACATTGCCCCAGCCGCTTGCATTTCCCTGCAGCAACCGAGGTTCACTTGGGGCGGGGATTGGGGGAATTGCTTTTCCGACCAACGATCCACGGACATGCAGTGGCATTTAACGGTCATCCCCGGATCTGCTACTATTATCCATATACATGCGGACAGTGTTTTGCAAAGACATCGTAACAACAATGTACTGTTGACCTGGCGCTTTCGGAACTGGCAGAACCGGCATCGATACACGCTATGGCTCCTGCACGGATTTTGGTGGCGAATAGGTCAGTACGACAATTGCATATGGGAAAGGACACGCGGAAATGGAATCCACGAGACTGACTGTGCACCGAAATAAAGGGGCGAGATTGCTGTGAGGATCCTCTCATCCGCGCGTGAGCTCGGGCTTCACACAATTGCCGTCTGGACAGAGAACGATGACGCCCACGTCGCACATTCCCACGAGGCAGTGCAGCTCCCCTCTGTGTCCTCATACACGGACCCGTCGCACCTGGTGTCCGTGTGTAAGGAGCACCACGTGGACCTTGTGCACCCCGGGTACGGGTTCCTGTCAGAGTCACCGGTCTTCTGTCAACAGCTCGAGGATGCCGGCATCACCTTCGTGGGCCCCAGTGCCGATCTCCTGGTCCGGACCGGCGACAAGCTGAGCGCAAGGAAGCTGGCTGAGGAGTGCGGTGTGCCCGTCCTCCCGGCTCTGACTGGGCCAGTTGGGAACTTCGAGACAATGAGGGCATTCGCAGATGATGTCGGCTTCCCAATCATGATCAAGGCAGTTGATGGTGGCGGCGGCAGAGGCATCCGCCTTGTGCGCCGGCTAGAGGATCTCGAATCAAGCTTCCGCAGGGCCGTGAATGAAAGCCCGAGTGGCAAGGTCTTCGCCGAGAAGGCCGCCGTTGACGGCTTTCGCCATATTGAAGTCCAGATCATGGGCAACGGGGAGGGTGATGTCCTTCATTTTTGGGAACGCGAGTGCTCGATACAGCGCCGATTCCAAAAAGTCGTTGAAATCGCTCCCTCGACGGTATCAGACCGTACGCTCATTGCCTCCGTCATCCAGGCTGCTGTGCGTATGGCAACATTCATTAAGTATCAGTCACTTGGTACATGGGAGTTCCTTGTCTCCCCCGAGACCTCACGGTTCTACTTCATGGAGATCAATCCTCGACTTCAAGTTGAGCATACTGTAACAGAAGCAATATGTGGCGTTGATCTGGTCCGGTTGCAGCTACTCCTTGCGCTTGGCAGGAGTTTTCCTGATGTTGGCCTCAACACATCACCGGAAGCCCCCACGGCCAGCACGCCACCCAGTTCCACATCGATACAACTCAGAATCACGGCCGAGGACATCAAGCAAGGTTTCTCACTCTCCATCGGCCGAGTCCGCGATGTTCTCTTCCCAGGCGGCAATGGGACTCGAATAGACACCCACCTGCGCCCCGGCGTGGTTGTCTCGGCGGACTTCGATTCTCTTCTGGCCAAGTTGATCGTCACAAGTACCGACTGGGATGCTGCTGTCGCCAAGGCCGAGAGAGCGTTGCAGGATGTCTTGATCGATGGTGTGACCACCAACCATAGCTTGCTCCTGGGTATTGTGCGATCAGCAGACTTTCGGAGTGGTCATTTCGATAACCTATGGCTAGAAAGGCACTTGGAATTCATCAAAGACTCAAGACCAGAGCTCCCAAATCTGGTTGGTAAATCCACTGGTGGCAGTGGCAATCGACAGAGCCATTTCTCGGCAGAGCCAGCGAAATCATCAGGGAAACTTGTGAGGAAAGGTGACGAATATCAGATTCAAGTGAAAGGAAGCGAAGACATGCAAATTTTCGGAGAAATTGTCTCAATTACAAGTGTGATCCGAAATGACTTTCCGGAATCATTCGCAGTCGAACTGTCAACCTCCACTACTGATCCGGGCGGCTCTTCGAACCAGCGGGGACAAAAAAGCTACACAGTTCGCGTTGTGAAGCAATCCGAGACACAGAAGTCCTTCAAAGCGTCTCAGGGTCGCTCTCTAGCTGCGCTTCAAGATTCTTCGAAGCTCATTTGCCCAATAGCCGGTCAAGTTGTCGAGTTCCTGGTGGACGAAGGAGACGCGGTTGCCGAAGGAGACGCTGTTCTGATTATCCGCCAACAGAAAATGGAGCTGGAAATAAGATCACATCGGTCTGGAGTTGTCAGATCACTGGTTGAGCTCGATGGAGGGGATAATATCGCCGTAGGCACTACCATTTGCAGTATTGTTGCGGTGGACCGGGAGAAACTATGAGACACAAGGCCACGTCGGCACGGATTCGGCCCCAATGGGTTGCCTCTCGAGACAAGATATGCACAAGAGACTTGGCTCAACGGATGCTGTGCTCCGGGGCCTTCGCTTCGGCAAAGCGACACTCCAACAATACGAGACCACTAGTGGTGTGACAGGGCATGCTCGCAGCGTTCAGCTTCACTAGCGTCCCTCTGGAGGCGAGATATTCCAAAGCCGTGCGGCTCATAGTCAATTTACTCTGCTGTGATAAGCAGGAATACAAGGTCGGTTGCATGCTCTGTTCGCACAAAGACTGCCACGCTTGTACACAAGCATAATGGCGAGTGACACAACTGCAGTGAGGCTGGGGAGAATTAATCGACCGGCTCACCGAAGTGCGGCAAACGGACGCTGGGAGTAAGTAGGGGTCTTTCAATGCATTTTTATATTAGACCATCTTGCAAAACAAAAGGGCAGTCCTGAGAGTTGCCCAGTCTTCGTTAATTGTACGTATACACGACTTCCAGTCGATTCACCGATCCCAGTGCCTCTTGGGTAGCCACTCTTCGTGTTCCAAGATGGCTGCCAGAGCCACCTTCAGCTATGTTCTGCTAGTTCTCTCATTGACGATTCTTCCAACTGGGCTCGCACGACGACAACAACACCAAGCCCAACAAGATGCCCCAGCTGTTGACTGCAACAACAACCCCCTCCCGAGCTACTCTCCAGCCAGGCCTCCTGCTGTCCCTTTAGCTGTGAGGAGCCCTTACCTCAGTACGTGGTCCAAGACAGCTTCAGGTGGTACCTTGAACTGCGGCAATGCCATATTCTGGCAAGGGGCCCCCGTTGGATGGGAAGGCATAGTTGCTGTTGATGGCATCTCGTATGAATACCTTGGGTCTGGCTCGCTATGCCCACCCACACCGGCCAAATTGCGACCCGCCATACCGCAGATCGTCAGTTATGATTCTCAGTCCTCCAATTTTACCTTCCTCGCCGGACCCGTCACGATCGAGGCAAGCTTCTTTTCCCCGGTGACCCCAAGGGATCTATGCCGGAGCTCCCTCCCGCTTAGCTACCTCACAGTCAGCGCCAAGTCAAACGATTGTGAGGAGCACAATGTGAGGTTCTATTCAGATGTGAATGGGGCGTGGATATCACCAGTCCGCAGCACGAACCTTGTCTGGGGACTGAAGTTGAACGGCCAGGACTATCTCCCTCCCACTAAGCGGGCCGCTGCCAGAGAAACGACAGACTCGGGCAACAAGATATTCACCTGGGTCTACGCTCGCGAGGCATCGCAAATATTCGGTGAGGACGACGAATTCCCACGGTGGGGCAACATAACCTATAGCACAAGCTCTGAAGGCTTCCAGGCTTTCACCTTCGAGAGCGGATTCGCCCCGGAGGTACGGGCTCAGTTCGTCAACCAGGGTGGGCTGAGTAACACGTTCGATCCTCGTTATCGAGGCTGGGGAGTTCAAGAGCCTGTCTTCGCATTTGCCCACGATGCCGGCAACGTCACTTCGGCGCAGGTGCGGTACACAATCGGCTCGGTGCAGACACCGGTCGTCCGCTATCTCAGCGTCGCGGGTTCCAGTGCCCTGGCGCCGTGGTGGGAGAAGTGCTACGGCGATATGTACTCCATGATCGACTATCATTGGAACGATTTCGACGCCGTGTCTCGGCTCGGCGCCACGTTTGAGGCTCAGTTGAGGGCGGACGTCAGCGCTTATTACGAGGAACAAAATTCCACGAGCCAAGCCTTGGGAGGCGGCAATTTCACTCAGGCAAACTCGAATAATCACCCAAACTTTTCCGGACAGCGCCCTGACGGCTTGGACCGCTACGGCAAAGAATACAGGTTCGATTCGACCAATGCATACGGGTATTTGGCCATGGACAACTCCACTGGCATCCCAATTCCTGACATCGACGAGGCAGCAGCTTATTACTCAATTGTCGCGCTGTCGGCCCGGCAGGTGATGGGCGCGTATGTCTATGCCATCCCTCCGTCAGCTACTGCGGGCTGCAATGGCAGACTGGGCTACTCAAACGACGAAGTTCCACTCATGTTCCAGAAGGAAATATCTTCTGACGGGAACATCAACACAGTAGATGTTCTCTTCCCAGCCACGCCATTCTTCCTGTGGGCCAACCCAGAGATGCTCAAATACACTCTAGAGCCCATGTACCAAAACACAGAATCAGGCTACTATCCGAATGCGTACTCGATGCACGACCTTGGCGTCCACTACCCGAATGCAACGGGCCACACAGACGGCATCGACGAGTATATGCCGGTGGAGGAGAGCGGAAACATGATTCTCATGTCCTATGCCTACTACAAGTTCTCGGGCAACGCGGCCTGGCTCAGCGCCCACTACCCAACCTTGAAGCAGTGGGCCGACTTCCTCACCGGCTTCAGCTTGATACCGGCCAACCAACTCAGCACGGATGATTTCGCCGGCGAGCTAGTGAACCAGACAAACCTGGCGATCAAGGGCATCATCGGCCTGCAGGCCATGAGCGCCATCGCCCAGGTCGCCGGCCAGGCCGCCGACGCCGCCGGCTTCTCCGCGACCGCCGCCGCCTACTACCAGCAGTGGGAGGCGCTCGCCATCGACCCGACGGAGAGCCACGCGCTCCTCTCGTACCAGTGGCGCTCGAGCTGGGGCCTCCTGTACAACACGTACATGGACGTGCTCCTGGGGCTCGGCGTCGTCCGGCCGGCCGTGTACGCGATGCAGTGCGCGTGGTACGCCGCGCACAGCCAGGTCTACGGCGTGCCCCTCGACAGCCGCGCCACGTACACCAAGAGCGACTGGGAGATGTGGGCGGCCGCGACGTGCGGCCCGGGGGAGGCGCGGCGGCTTTTCGTCAACGCCCTCGCGCACTGGGTCAACTCGACGTCCACCGACCTGCCGCTCACCGACCTCTACGAGACCACCGGCACGGGGGGGTTCCCTCCCGGCCTGGCGTTCAAGGCCAGGCCGGTGGTGGGCGGGCATTTCTCGCTGCTGGCGCTGCACCGCGCGGGCCTTCTTAATAAACCGTCGGGGTGATGGCTTCGACGGCTTGGCATATGGCCCGTCGCGTTGGACTCGTGCTCTGATGCTTAGTCTCAGCACTTTCGAAGATGCATTTGGTGGTGGCAATCCTTGCCCAGTATTAATAATTGCGCTGGCGACGGTGACCTCGGCAGTCATGGCATGGGTCAATTGAAGAGGTAGCTAGGTTCTCATAGTAATAATGGAATGGACCTCGATCACTATGCTTCAAGAAAACCACCGTGCCTAACAAATTTACCATGACCAGGGATATGAGTGCTGTAGAGACCAACTGTAATGCTGGGATGTACACAAGCTCGGCGATGCTAACAAACTCATCCACTGGATCTCGGTCAAGTCTTGGGCTTCACGGTATGAAGGCACAGGGTTTGCACCAAATTATATAGACGATCTTAACGTGTAGTCTGTAAGACACAATTGTGCTGCAGATGAAGTCTGCAGCGGGCAGGTGTTCCATGTAAACATTGGCTAGGAAAGGCTGACTTAGTGCCCGGGAATGTCGCGTGTTGACATAGCTTAACAGACTGTATGTACTCCATATCAAAGCGCTATCGGCGACGTCCTAACCGTACCGAGCGAGTATTTGATCATCGCACCAGTCAGGGGTGAGCTGAGTGGTACAGGAATTTACTGAGCCGGTCTGTGGGTAGGCTGGCTCAGTAATTAGGGAGGGAGCCTCCTGTTGCACGTTGAAAGCTGAGCCCAACTGATTGGCCCTGCAATGCTGCAGATGCCTCCCTGCGTAATAAGCCAGAACCAAAGGCCGTGGAATCAGCGGAATCAAAAGGATAAAACACCGACTCCCGTGCCGACCAACTAGAACAGTTACGACCCCAGCTGACCGGGATCCATCAGTCATGGTGGCTGCGCCTAACCACCAGCCGAGAGGCCTGATTCGAAGACAGCCCGTAATGAGCCCCAGCGGGAAGTGGGTTGCTTGCCCAGGTGCCGTGGCTCCCGCGCCAACGCACCAGCGAATGATGGGGCCTCCTTCGGCCCTGAGGTGCCGGATGGGGAAGGTCACAGGTGATCGGCCCAGTCACTATCGTGGGATAGATCCGAGCCACAATGCTTGATTGCACGACAGGTAGGCTGGGCGGGCCTGCTATATAGATACCTTGCAGAGTCCAGGGCCACATCCTATCTTGCCCAGTTTGATTCTCAACAGCCTGTTTGTTGTTCCACGCCTGGCCGGTACTACCACCACCGCATCGTCGACACGACCGATCGGGGTTCTCGACTACCTAGGTACCTACCGGTGACAAACATGGCTGCTCGCGTCGTCGTCGCCGTCCTGGCCTGTCTCGCCGCCACGGCTCTCGTCAGTGCCGATACCGGTGCATCCGTCTTCAACACAAGGGCAACATGCTCAGGGTCAGTCGAGAGCTGCTCGTCGGCAGCCGACGCGGCGTCGAGCTGTTGTGTGAACAAGCCGGGGGGCCAATTCCTACAAACCCAGTTCTGGGACACGGACCCAGTCACTGGCCCGTCGGACTCGTGGACCATCCACGGACTGTGGCCGGACAACTGCGACGGCACCTATGACCAGTCATGCGACTCCAGCCGGGCCTACACGAACTTGACTGAGCTCATCCAGACGTACGGCGACGCCTCGCTGCTCGATTTCATGAACAACTACTGGCTGAGTGATTCTGAGAGCGCTGAGGCATTCTGGGAGCACGAGTGGTCGAAGCACGGTACTTGCATTTCGACCCTCGAGCCTAGCTGCTACTCGAGTTACCAGGCCGGGGAGGAAGCCGTCGCCTTCTTCCAGATCGTCGTCAACCTTTTCAAGTCGCTGGACACTTATACTGTGAGTAACGAACATCTGAAGTCAATATATCGCAACATGAGAATTACAGATGTGGCACGTTCAGTTCACCGCGCTGACAACTGCGATCTCAGGTCTTGTCAAAGGCCGGCATCGTCCCATCCAACACCGCCACCTACACCTCCAGCCAGATCACCAAGGCCATCTCCGCGTCCTTCGGGCAGGACCCCGTGATCCTCTGCAGCGGTAGCACCCTCTACCAGATCTACTACGGCTTCGTCGCCAACGGGTCCCTGGCCGACGGCGCCTTCGTGCCCGCCGCCATCAACGGCCAGTCCTCCAGCTGCCCCAGCTCCGGCGTCAAGTACCCCCTCAAGTCCGGCGCCGCGCCGACCTCGTCCTCCTCCTCCACCAAGACCGCCACGCCGACGGGCACGAGCACCTCCGCCGCGGCCACGGCGACGGGAACGTCGGTCTCCGGGTCCGGCTACTGGAACGCGCAGTACGGTGGCAAGGCGGACGGGTGCCTCATCAGCGCGGGGACGTGGTACGTCGGCGGGACCTGCGCCACGTACAAGGTGACCGCAGCCAGTAAGCCGTTTTTTTTTTCCTTCTACGACACCCGAGGTTGTTTGTGTACCCGCACTGGTCGAGAAACTCTGACTGACTAATCGATCCTCTCCGCAGGCGGCGGCTTCACGATGATGTCTTCCAAGGGGAACTGCGGGGTTGCCAACGGCGTCCTCAGCTGCGGGAGTGGTGTCGCCCTGAGCACCTTCTCCGCAGCTGGAGGCCTGCTGGCGTATAACGGGCAGACCGAGTTCTATGCCAGCGCGGTGCCGTCGGGCTCCACGCAAGCGAGCGTCTCTGTCTCCTCCCAGACGTATTCCGTCACGTTCCAGTGGCAGTCTGTCTGAGACTGGAGGATGGGGAGATTTGATTGGACTGGCATGGGTAGATCAGGAGCGAGGGAAGTTACGCTTTGCATCAGGGGTCTTCACTACCAAGTTCGATCTGTGGACTTGCCATCCCGAGATACCAAACAAGACATTTTGGACCTGACCTCTTGATACAATCCTGGAAAGGCCGTTCCAAATGCTCTTTGCGTGTTCAATTTGCAGCCGTTCAACGTTCAATCGTAGAAAGCCGTATGTGCAAGCACACTAGGGTGTATTTACATCCAGGGATGTTTCCGGAGCTTCTAGATGTCCCGCACTTACGAGAAATATTCTCATACTTATTGAGCACAAATTCAGCCGAACCTTATGTGTCGGCTCTTGTTGATGGTACGGTAAAGACTGTTCTCTCAATGAAGCTCTTCCAAGTCGGCTTCAGCCGTTCCGACAGCACCTCGTTTCTGTCTTGGTCACCTCACTAACTGGACCACATTTTACTGTATTGTGATTCGAATTATGAACACAGAAACTCCAAATTAATCTATAGATTTTCGATATAGCATCTAGTACCTTCCGTGCCGACGGGGTATGGGATGCGGCAAGACAATGCCAGCGCCGCAGGCGAAAGGCACAGGCAGTCTAGCCGTCACCGCACTCTAGCTATGACGGGCCGTCGCATTTTTAACCTTCAGCTCATTGGATTTCGCAAATGCCAGCCAGCTCCTGGAAGATCCCCTGTCCTGTAGCACCCTTGCATTGACTGCCGCCGGGATCTGGCGTCTGGCGTGGGTGGGTTCTGCCAGACTATGTGAAACGCTGAGGTAAACGCTGCTTCAAAAGCTGTTTGAGCCGCCCTTGCTGCCCCAAATTGAGATGGCGTGACGCAAGATGTACTATCCCAAGTGAAAGCCTATTATCATATACAAGTAGTGATTGCCGATAAATCTAACAAGGTGTAAGAGGCCCGTCAGCTTTGGTTTCTTACTTCCTCCCAGGCAGCTCCAAGTTCCGAACCCGCACAATCGCAGCCCAAGAATTTAAGCAAGGGTGACAGCATATTCCAAGCTTCCAAGAGTTTCCATATCTTATTCTTTTGGTTACCGACAGCTCAGTTATAGGCTCACTTGATGTGGCTATCTGAATACGGCAGCAGGACACAGCCAGGCACAAATTGAGCACGCACCGTGGGCATGGAAGGTGAGGATAAAAACAAGTCTACTTTTCATTTTTTTTTCCAATCGTCGAAGTCTGCTGGGCATGTAATGACAATGCTGACCTCGAATTTGCAGAAGCAGTGATCTTGGAGGCCACGGCCAGGCCGCTGCCACCATATCAAGTGCCCGGGAGGGTCTTGGAAGTAAACCGGACACCGCGGACGTACCTTGCGGCCACGCAGTCAGAGAAGGACTCGTACCTGACGAGGCCGCCCAGAGTCCACGAGACGTCATCGGACGCCAAGTCGTGGTCGCGCCAGACACAGATCGCTCTGGATACATACAGGAAAATGGAGGGAAAGGGGCCGGGCGGCCTCGAGCAGGCTGCCCCGGACGCGAGGTTTCAGGAGCCCCACGGGCCCGAGGAGAAAGTCGGGCCCGAGGTTTCCGAATATCGCCTGCAGGCTGGTACCGGGGACGACAGACTCGGCAGCTCCCGGGTAGGTGAGCTGCCGGGGAAGTCGGCAGCTAGGTACTATGCGACCTACATCGAGACGGGCGACCCGGAGGGGGACGCAGGGCAAGAGATGGGAGGCCTTGAGCAGAGCCCGCCGAGAGATCATAGGATGACGAGAATGATTGTCAAGGAGGACATCGAGTTCTTCACTGCGGTGCTGGGGGGCCACGACCCGCCGGCTGCGACCGAGGAGACCGAGATTTTCGTGCGCGACGAGGCCGAGACGCACAGGCACGGCCAGGAGGTCAGAGATCGTGAGGCCGATAGGAGGCGGCGGGAGGAGGCTGAGGCGGCCAAGGCAGACACGGAGTTTTTCATGATGTTGATGACGCAGAAGGAATGAGTGGCCACTTTCGGATGACATTAATTGATGACGGTTTGCATTATTGTTACTTCTGAATGTTTGTATGAAGGAAGACATGGTTGTTCAAGAGTCACCACTATCAACATTGTGGGAACGTGAATCAGTTGTTCGATGATGTTTTGAAGCACTATTGGAACCGTTAGAGGCTACTATAATACACTTTTTTGAGTTTCCCTCCATGCCGAGAACATCCATTCCCGTGGTTCATCCCAGCACACACACACACATACACGCACACAAGATCCCTCATGACAGCTTCCCAGCCTTCTGCGCGGTCCACGTGGCGATGGCGTCCATGAGCGGGGGCGAGAGGGCGTCGTAGGTGGGCAGGCCCTTTGCGGCGAGGGCGCCGCGGACGTCGTCCATCTTGTTTGGGTCGAACCCTTGCTCGATGATGGAGCTGACGAAGGCGGCGAACTGGGGCTCCTGCCAGCCCTTGTCGGCGGACAGCTCGACGTGGACGAAGTCGAGGCCCTTGAAGGGGTGGTCCTTCTCGATGCGGCCGAAGAGGTGGACGCCGCAGTCGCGGCAGGCGTTGCGCTGGATGACGGCCTCCGGGTCGACGACCTTGAGCTTGCCGGCGTTGGCCGTCACGCTCAGCTTGTCGCGCGGGACGACGGCCACCACGCTGAACAGCGCGCCCTTGGGCTTCCAGCACTTGGAGCACCCGCAGGCGTGGTTGTGCGCCACCTGGCTGCCGAGGGTCACCTCGACGGGGCTGCTGGAGCAGTGGCACTTGAGCTTGCCGCCGGCGAAGTTCGGGTCGCCCTTGGTGATGCCGTTGTCGATGAGGGGGTGGAGAGCTGGTGCCATTTTGTTGTTTGGGCTGCTGGGCTGGCCGGTTTGGGAGAGAGGCTGGTTGACTCAAAAGTTTACTGTCGTTGTTCGGTTCCGGTCGACTTCGGAATCAGCACAGGTGAGGAGAAGAGTGTGTTAGTTTCCAATGGCTTCAGTTTTCCTCTCATTTCCCCCCTCCCTCTCAGGCTGGGCACGACGGCCCTTTAATAGGTTCCCAAGCTTCACATACCCCTCATGTGAGCTCTCGCACCGCAGGGACTCGGTCCGCTGGCTGGCGAATTACGTCTCGGGATTGTGCCATCTCAGACGTCCCCAAGGTCTTGACTTTCACAAGGGGGCAGGGACCCCGTCGACGTCTGGGCGAGATGGCCCAGCACCAGCATCCCGAATGCCGAAGCAGCGGCCCTTGGCAGGTGGGCATCGTCAGCGGTGCAGCCGTCAAGGGTACCAGCTTGCATTGCCATGGGTTGGCATTGGTGATAAAGGTCTCTAAGTCCGGTACGGTACGGTGCGGGTATACGGGACGCCGGTTAGCATTAACGGTACGTACGCTCGTCGGGTCGAGATGGGGGAATTAAATGCCCATCTCGCTCGTCATCGGTGTGGCCAAAGCGCAGACATGGTAGTAGTTACCCTAACCTGATAAGTCGTCGAACTGGTCGAATGTCTTCGGGAAAACGCTCAATATCAGATCGGAAATACTGGAGAGGTCAAGAAGATTGCATGTTCTGCTCCCCGCGTTGCGTCCCAGGGCGACCTTCTTATATCATTTGAGTGTGTGTCTTGAGAATGATTAGTGAGCACCTTGATGTCCAGCCAGCAGCCGAGGCCATCAAGGTTGCCGCCCAGACGGACAGACACGCTACAGTCTGCATCAGTGTTGCATACGCTGCATACGTGGTCACTGTACAGTACGTCAATGTCAATGCATCGGTGCCAGCCATGGCTTTCCCGTTTGCTCCGTCACTCATTCCGTCAGTCATTCCGTATTGTTGTTGACTAACAGACGGTCAAGTCCCCTCCAAGTTGCAACGGTGAGTTGTCCTCGGACTGTTGAATTACCCCGCAGTCCCTTCTCCAACTGCCCACCTGCAGATGCCGAGGACTGCCCGACGGTTGGAGAAAGTATTCTTCCCTCCAAAGCTTATTTGGCGTTACGGAGCGCTCTTCCGTCCGCCCCACCGGGTCGGGTCCCCACTAATTGATCCCTTGGTATAACACCGTCACCTGTCCGCAGCTGCATTCATGCCTCGAGCAGAGCCCAAAATTACAGACTCAGTTCGAGTCTTATGACCATCTACCCCTACACATAGACCAGCCCTCTTCCTAGTTCTAATATTCAGTAATTGTTCAACATCAATCGGGGTCATCCTACACGCGGAATGGCATTTCCTGTCCCTCGTGAAAACCAGTTGGATTTCCCCGCTTCCGCCAACGCCACTGGCCTCGTATGCACAAGCCGTGTAATTGCCCAATGACAGCGGATGGCCAAACTGCCTATAGTCGTCTTGGAGAATCATTGATGTGTGTATGTAGGTCTGGGGGTGGGGTAAATCACAACGGTCAACGGCACTTTGGATGGTGCTTACGCATGCATGCCTCTGGTCTCGATGTCATCGACTTCAGCCGGTGATGTCCACGAAATCGCAATAGAGCGAGCTCGCGAGCGAGATATCCTCGAACCTCCAAAATTGTATCCAGAGAAAAACAAAGACTTCCAAGTTCTAAGATGACCGAGACAAATGGCGACACCAAGCCCTTCCGCATCGCCATTGTGGGCGGTGCTATAGGCGGTCTCACAGCCGCGCTCTTCCTAGACCACTTCTGCCGCCGGCCCCTCCCAGAGCACACCGAACGCCCGCTGCCGCCGATAGCCATCGACGTATACGAGCAGGCGAGCCAGTACAAGGAGATCGGGGCCGGCGTCGGGCTTGGAATCAACGCCGCCAAGCTGATGCACCACATCGCCGGCGTCGGCGCCGCCATGAACGAGATCCAGGGCCGCACCGACAGCTCGTGGTTCACCTTCTGCCGCTGGGACAACGGCCAGGTCATCACCCACGTCGACAGCCCCGTCACAGACGAGGACGTGGTGAGGCCGTCGAGCATGGCCCGCAGCGAGTTCCTGGACGTGCTGCTGGGTGTCATCCGGGAGAGGCACGTGGCCACGCTGCACACGAATAAGAAGTTCACATCTGTAAAGGCGGGTGTTTTTTCCCCTCTCTCTCCTTCCTGTGCAGTGGGCCGGCCCCCTTGACCGGGTTGAATGTGGTTGGTTTGGTTTGCTGATGAGTCGTGTTGCGTGCAGGACCTCGGCGAGCGCGGGGTGGAGATGTCCTTCAGGGACGGGACCACAGCCGAGGCGGACCTCCTGATCGGCTCGGACGGGATCCACTCCGAGGTCAGGAAGCAGTTCGCCGCCGGCAGTGCCCTCTACAGCGGCAAGATAGCGTACCGGGGCGTCGTGCCCATCGCCGAGCTCCCCAGGGACGCGTGGCCCGGGCGGTCGTGGCCGGTGATCTGGATGGCGCGGCACAAGCACTTCCTCGTCTTCCCCATCAGCCGCACCCGCTCCCTCAACATCGTCGCCTTCGTCTCCAAGCGCGAGGACGAGATCCCGGACCTGCGCGAGAGCTGGGCCGGCACCTGCGACCGCCGCGAGCTCGAGGCCGACTTTGCCGACTGCGAGGCCACGGTCCAGCACATCATCCGCCTCATGCCCGAGCGCCCGTCAAAGTGGCGCATCAACGACCACGAGCCCGTGCCGAAGTGGGTCTTCCTCGGCGGCAGGGCCGTGCTCCTCGGCGACGCCTGCCACGCCACGACGCCGCACCAGGGCGCGGGGGCCGGGCAGGCCGTCGAGGACGGGTATATCCTATCCAGGGCGCTCTCGGACTGGTTGTCCCGGGGGATGGAGGGCCCGGTGGAGCGGTGGATGGACCTATACCAGCGTGTCCGGCTGCCCCGCGCCCAGAAGGTGGTGACCACGAGCCGGCAGGCGGGCGAGCTGTACGAGTTTGAGTCGCCGGACTTGGTTGACCTGCCGTACGACGAGGCGGTCCCCGTCGTCGCACAGCGGCTCCAGGAGAGGTTGAAATGGTTGTGGATGGAGGATCTTGACGCGGTATATGAGAGGGAGAGGGAGGAAGCAGGGCTGTGAGCTAATATTGTACTAGGTGTTTCGCTGCAGTGTAGTTTTGCATTGTCGTCGGGACCTCTTCATACCACGACTGGCTCTGATCAGGGCCGAAGACTAACCGGACCTTCCTACAGGTAGACGTCGAGCACGTACTGCATATAATACAATGTACCGTGTTTCTCTATACGCACTTACCAACAGCAAAAGGTGCTTCTTGCCCATGGATTTCAAGGCCGACTTTTGATGGAGTTCGGGCTGCTCGATAATGCGGGTGCTCTCATTGCCAACATGCCAAGCATACTATCCCAGGATGGGAAGAAGACCTGGCTAACGTGCCAATGGCTCCCATGGCACTTCCACATGGTACGGTCGAGGTTTGGATAGTCCTGTAGCGAGGAACCTGAGGAATTACTGGCTGGGATACCGTGTACGGCAAGATCGGAAGCAGGTAAAGGGCCCAGATAGGAGGAGGAAGTTAGGCTGTGAAGCAGATCAAGGGCCCCAAGACTCCAAAGAACTCCGGGACAGGAAACGGCCTCAAGAGCGGTTGGGAGAGAACCGTGTTGCAGTCACGCGGCCTTGGAGTGAAGGGAACCGGCCTTTTTTGGAACACAGGAAACAAGATGTCCTCAAGAAGGACCCTTGGCCGTCATAATTTATTATCACGAACTTGGAATAGTGTCGAAGAACGGTAGCCTGCGAGAATCGATATCGTGGTATGTGGTACCCGGCGAGCTATCTCCTGGGCAGGCTTGCGGATTCAGGTGTGTCGAGGGAGATCGCTATGGGCGGGGAGTGACGGATAATAAACAGTTTTATTGCTGCTCAGGGCTGCTCGTCGCCGTAGAAAAGAGGCGAGAGGATAATATATGACACTGGTGAGCATTGCTATGGGGTGCAACAGGGTACTAAATGTATGACTGGCATTCGACTCAAATGGAACAGCTGCATTCAAGTACTCCCATGGAAAACCTACTCTCATACCATTTCGTTCAGTCCAGACTATAGGACACAATGCTCAAGTGCTCTCTATTACTACTTCCCACAAGAATACTAATACGCCCTCCGGCCTAATTATAGAGACCCTTAAAGGTCTAGAATTAGAGAGAATACAAGGCGGGGTAAAACCGTTCTTATAACATTCAAATAAAGATCCATAGCATCATAGAGGGCCGAGAGTGGCTCGTGGGAGCATTGGGATCTCTGAGATTGCCCTGAAAGACACGCTCAATAACGACAAACCTACAAGCTCTTCGGGGGCACCTGTATGCGCAGTCAATCCTCGTCCTTGATTTTCACCTCCTCCTCCTTCACATCCTCTCCCGCCTCCCCAGCCAGCTTCCCCTTCCGGAAAGCCTTCCGCAGCTCACACCTGCCCAGGTTCCTCCCGCCGGCCCTGCACTCCTCGCACTTCTTCCCGTGCGACACGAGGAGGATGTGCAGCCCGTACTTGTCCTCGTCCGGGACCCTCGCGTCCAGGTGCTGGTGCGTCTCGTCCCTGCCCGCCCTGGCGGGCCTCCAGCCCAGCAGGCCCGCGATGCGGTGGACGTGGGTGTCGACGGCGAAGCTCTCGCGGCGCAGGCAGAAGAGCAGCACGCAGCTGGCCGTCTTGGGCCCGACGCCGCGGAAGCTGAGCATCTCGGCCATGGCGTCGCCGCTCGGCGCGCCGTGCAGGTGGTCCAGCGAGTAGCTGCCGTACCGCCCCCGCACCTGCTCCAGGATGCCCAGGATCACCCTGCTCTTGACCGCGCTCAGCCCGCCGCACCGGATCGCCTCCTCCAGCCTCGCCTGCCCGCCCGCCGCGATGGCCTCCCACCTGTCGCTGCGCCCGTACGCCCTGTCCATGCTCTGCTTCGCGCGCGTGCTGTTGGTGTCGGACGTGTTCTGCGACAGGATCGTCCGCACCAGGGCGTCCAGCACCGACGGCGAGTCGCCGCACCCGGCGCGCGAGGCCGGCGCCACCACCTCCGGGGGCCTGCGGCGCTCCCCGTGCAGCGACGCCAGGATCCTGTGGGCCAGCTTGCACTCCTCCGGCGTCGGGTGGGCAAAGTCCGGGAACGGCGAGCCGTTGGCGTACTGGGCGTAGGCCTTCAGCTTCCTGTCCCGGAGGTCTGACGGGTTGCTCTTCTTGCTGGGGCTCGTCCTTGGCGTCTGCTTCTCATCTTCGACCTTCGGTTTCTTGGGCTTCTTCTCGCCATTGGCCTCCGTGTTGGGGGCTGCTCGCTTCCTTGATGTCGCCCTGGCAGGCCTGGGCTCTGATTGGTTTTCCGTCTTGACCTGTGGCGATTGTGACTGCTCTGTTTTCACCCGTGCAGCCCGCCTGGGAAGCTGTCTTTTCTGGGCCGTGCCTGCAGCAGCGCGAGTACTCCTGGCCATGGTAATCCGAAGCATGCAGTGTGTTCCCGGAGCTTCTACAGATCGCGAAAGTAGAATTGGTTTGAGTGAAGCCGAACGGCTTGATGAGAGTTTCAAATGCGGCCTCGCATCTGCCAGGGGGTCCAAAGTGGTGATGTCACTGGAGCTCGGTGCTAACTAGGCCTTAATTTCAGGGGCAGCAACCGTCGCGGTTCCGCTGCGGACGCCCAGCACGCTAGGGCGACCCTGGTTTAAATCATTCAGATAACCATTATTTTATGAGATTTTGAAAATTAAACTACAAATTTTTTTTTGGAAAAAGTAATATGTACATATAATTCTTTACAAAGTATTTAAACTTGTGTGCCTCAGGCTGATGGTGTTTAATTGCACCAATTTTCAAATTCAAGCCGTTTACACATACCTCATTCGTGATATGGAATGGCTCGATGCCAAGTCTTGAGAACTTCATCTGCATACAGAGGTATCTTGGTTGCTTGTCACATAGTTATATGCACCGGCCATTTAGCTACCACGGTGAATGATTGCTAATTGTGTCTCACGTGCGAGGCTCCTCATCAAGGACAGTACGAATCAACGCCTATCAAGTTACCACTTTTTGACTGCATTGTATTGAGAGAGTTCCCTGCCGACCTCCCAGTCTGATGAAATCAGGAGCTTGAAGAAAATAGAGGCTATCGGCGCTTGCTCAAGTGGTACATAGTAGTCTTGGTTCAGGGCCCGGACCGATGGCTGGGATCTTGCCCGTTTCTCTCTTTCTCCTCACGGTCTTTCTCTGCTTGCTCTTTCTCTGCACGTAGTCTCACGGCCTCGCCTAAACTCTGCGGCCCTTTTCTCTCCCTCGTATCTCTGATGCGCAGCCTCGATTTGACCTCCGGGTAGTCAAGCTCATTCTTGGGCCTCCCACGCTTACTCCTCCAAGCATAGTCGTCGTAGCTGCCATAGTGAGACACACGTTCCCAACGGTCCCTGAAGACATTATGCTTGGGCATAGCAATGTCGATATCGACCCTCCTCAGGTTGTTGTCATTTCCCAGAATCGGCAAGGGGCATCCCACTTGTTGACCTGGCTGGGTGGAGTGAGGGTTGGGTCCTCGTTCGAGGAAACAAAGCAGGGACTCAAGTTGCTCGTCGGTCAGAGCGTAAATTCGGGAAGTCACACCTTTGCGGTGGGAGTGAAGCCAGACCCCATCGTACTAAGAGAAAAGAAAAATCACGTCAGCCTGATACAACCGAAATAAGAGCACCGATATAAAATATCAGCGCCTTCCTGCAGAATGGGAATGACTCACTCCTGTGCCGCTTTCTCCCCTGCCAAACAAAACGACTCCTCCAAAAATAATCTCCTCAGCCCAGTAGCCTGCAACATCGGCAACTCCTCGGAGGTATTGCTCCGTGTCCGTGTACAATTGTACAGCGAAGGTGGTTGGCCAAGGCTTCGGGAGATAGATGTCGTACTCGTCCCCTCTGTAGTTATTGCACGGTGTGTCTCTCTTGTGGAATGCGTCATCGAGCTCAAACAGATCTGCCGCAATTTTGTGGACAGCGACAGCTATGATCTCTATGAGGGGAAGCTTGGACGCTCTTGACCCAGCTGGAACCTCTTGGTATCTCTGGAGAACCTAAGGTACTGTAAGCACTCCATCACTATGGTCCTACCCACCGGCGGCACGTACATCTGTTCTCAGTTCCATGGTTTCTGGGCTGAAGCTGTCTCTGAACGTCCTCGTCTTCTCCAGGGCTCCTGGACATAGCTCAACGTGTGTGAAAACAGGATCACGGGTTGTGTATACAGTATTCCGCAGGCTGAAAGCAACATCCTTGAGCGGAAGGCCATCGATAATCTGCGCGTATGTTTGTTCTGCAATTTCGGCAGACAGCAGATTCGACAAGGCAGTGGCAAAGATGCCTCGATGGTTTGCGTCGAGGACATCACTCACACAACTGATGTCCAAGCGGGTTGGGGGGGGGGGACGGTGGCCCACTGAAGATCTTCCATGATGCTGCTGTGTATGGGAGACACTTGTTTGCTCCTTGAAGGTGTAATGTTGCAATCGTCAAGTTGTTGATCCGAAAGAGAGGAGATGAATGTTTGGTGGTCCTACGGCGCAGGCAGTAAGTTCCACATGAGGGGACATAAATACCGCCAAAGCCCCACTGAGTAATCGGGGCAGGTCCTGGGCGGCCCGATTCCTTCCATTCCATTGCATTGGGAGATACCATCAGGAGTCGAGCATCACTCTGTCACATCTTTTCAAGATCACTCATCTGCTTCTAGACACAGGCGTATCGATAACTTCGATCCAAGTTACAACATGAGATAAAATTTGCAACACGATGCTCCAACCAGCAATCACTCCTTCCCGTTTATTTGCATCCTACGATGCGTAGCCTAGGTAGGTCCTTACAGTATGAGGTCCCCTGTCACCGGCCGAGTTCATAGTGACTTCGTGACACCATAAAAACAAGATGCATCATAAATGACGACATGTATGCTCTAATAACATCTCGGCATGTGACCGGCCAATCTGGTCTCCTCCGGGCCGCTCCACATAGGACAGCAAACTTAGAAGGCCTGATTGTTGCCATCACTGGCCAAGTCAGGTCTCAATTGTCAGGCCAACAAGAGCTAGGAATGATTCTACTGGATAATGTTGCTTGAAGCCTCCCAGATGACCTAAACCAATGGGGAACAGAGTGACTCCGCAGGGCGACATTGCTATTAATAAAGAAACATGATGTTGGCACCCACAGAAATGGTGGGCGCACTGTCACATCGCCCAGGCCAAACACTCACTCCCACCAGTTGACAACACCCCACCCACTCCAAAACACCTTGCCCATTCCTGTTACCAAACAGTCGCGTCAATTAGAATGGGCAGTACTCTCTTATTCACTCTAGAGCTGTCGTGCGATTAATGTTTGGTGTGTGTCCTCTATTGTCCCTGGTCACAGTGTTGATCACTGTACTCTGGATACATAACACCACGAGGTCTCGGTCATGATGCAGACCATGGTGATGGCTTGTGATTGCGGCACAAACCCCCAAACTTTGTCCCTGGCTGGGCGCATGGTTTGGCGGCAGGTCAAAGGAACAGTGGTAGCAGAGTCACAATTCGAGCTCTAGTCAGGAGGTGCTGTGCCTCATCAAACAAGAATATTTGGAAAGAGTTGGTTTTGTCTTTTCTGGTGGTGTTCAGGTAGTCCTACGTATCTATATAAATGATGGAACCCATTTCGGAATTCCCAGCTCGACAGGCAACATCAGGAACATCATAAACAGACACTCCATCAGAAGAACGATACTGGCACAAGAAAACCCATCATTGCAAAAGATTTCACAAAAAGAATAGCATATCCGTCTCGTTCTTGTGATCTAAGTTGCAAGTTGCGCAGACACCTTCTGTCTATTCAGACCCCAATCCTCGCCAGTTTGCATATCTTTGTATCCGCGGCCTCAATTACTACCTCTTCACTTGCGCTCTTCGCCACCAAAGGTCTTGCCTTACCAATCATCTCAATATCAACTCCAATCCAGGACATACAATGGGTAATTCCGACAAGACTCCTGGTGCCAAGTTCGAAGCCATGAGGTACAACAACTCGAAGCCTAGTTCTTCGGAGTCTGTTGGCATGAAAAAGCCTGTAGCTAGACCGCCGACCACAGGCGATATCAGGAGCCTCCCATATCGACCCTCAGCAAACTCTGGTAGCACAAGTGCGAGTGCCGACAGGCCTGGACACTCCACTCCCGGGTCACGGGGGAATCAAGACACCAGCAGGCCCTCGACCTCGCACTCCCGCAACTCCGCATCTGAGTCAGGCTCCGAGGGCAGAAGCGAGAGATCTTACCATTCCATAGGCTCGGAAGGCTCAGACAGCAGCGGCAGTTCTGAATATGACGTCTATCACGTCTTGGATGAGAAATTATTGGTTTACAAGTACAATCCCAATGGGAAAGGGGACGACGAAGGATCGAGCTTGCGAAAGATTCACTCGAGCATCGCGAGATGCGCAGAGGTGTCAACGTCGCGATGAGCATTCTCGGCAGGACTGCCAATCGAAAACTCATGTCGACGTTCAGCACACAACTTATCTCTGATGTCGAGGCCGCTGGAATGTCGTCCACCGCCGGCAACCTGGAAATCCTTGAAGAAGATGTGATGGACGGCGTCATAATTCATTGGCTCAACAGCCTGAAGGACCATTTTCCCAAGCTCTATATCAACCCCAATATTGTGGATGCTTACGGTGAGACCACAAGGACAACCTGGGGAACGGAATGGGAACAACACCTGCCTCGCGATGCGGCCGAAATCGATATTCATGAAGAGGCAAGCATTGACACCATCCACCCTTGCAGTGAGCCACACTGACCGAATTTAATTATAAAGATGTTCAACAGACAGTGTAAGCTGAAGTAGCTACTGAGCGACCAACATATGGCACTTTCGATGAAGAAAAGTATGATCGAATACTACAAGGTGCACTACGAACGGTGCCTGTTTCAACTTGGCATTACTCTGGCACATGAATGTTTTCATGTTCTGACTGGGTTATGGACGGGGACTTCAGAAGTCGAGACCCCACCCAGGCTAGGTAGTGCGTATGTTCCTACCCCTGAAGGGGAGGGTGAGGCCGGCTTTTGGTTTGAGTATTCATCCGCGTTCAATGGATCCATCGATCTAGTATGCGGCAAGGACAAGACCCCCAAGCAACACCGCGACAAATACCCAGTGGACGATGAAAACCTGGCAGCGGGTATCCCGTTCGTTCGAAGACTAGATCGGTCCAATAGGAAAGTCTTTTGGGCCATCGTAGGCCACGCGTACATCAAGGATGTTATTG
The DNA here is from genome assembly GCA_001447215.1 of Diaporthe aspalathi. Classification (NCBI taxonomy): domain Eukaryota; kingdom Fungi; phylum Ascomycota; class Sordariomycetes; order Diaporthales; family Diaporthaceae; genus Diaporthe; species Diaporthe aspalathi. The sequence continues at coordinate 71,142 of LJJS01000491.1, forward strand.
TTAAAGGCGAGTTAAAGAGTCACCTTCTAAGTTGTGCTAAAGCCACTGACCATTGCCCTCTAGGTGCCACCAGCAAAAAGATCGAAAGAAAAGGGTCTCTTTCCCACAGTGAGTTTCGTGCTACATACCGCGCTATTGTCGACCGGTTGGATCCTGCCCAACCAGCCAGCACGGGCCCTGGGTGTGCTGCAAAAGCCATTCCTGGAAAAGCAAAGACGCCTCAATCCAGCCACAACAGAGGTGGGGAGCTGATGGTTTGGGAGCAATGCCAAAGTGGAAGCCGCCATGTAGTGGCGCTCGGATGCCTCGGGGCAAGAGCTACTGAGAGACCCCCGGCCTAGTTAGGGGACAGCCATGGCATGTTAAGCTAACATTGGCATTTTGGGTCCCAGTTAGGCTTAGCGTGGGGAGGGATTAGGGTCATGGAGAAGGAAACCATGTGAGTTTTGGATTGGTAGAGAGTGTAATTGGAAGTTGTGGGGTTTGAAATGTAGAGGCTGTGAGTTGGATTCCTCCCGAAGTTGAATTTCTTTCGCTTAGCAATTTTTAAAACGGTGCGAACCCCTTTCGCCAACATGCCATGGTAACTTAATGTGCTATGTCAAAATAACATAGGATGTTACTTTTGCGTAGCATATGTGGCCTTATATGCTATGTTTCTCCCCAAAGATACCCTAACGAGTATGGTAAATAAAGCGGGTTTATAGACTTTGATATTAGTTAACTTCACAGTGCAACAGTTCAACATATGCCCTTCACTTGACAACATTGGCACCAGGGACTATGTGAATTGAATAATTCTACGGGAGTGCTCAGTCCAGGACTTGCTCTCAGGAGTAACTATGCCAAGCCTTCTCTGAAATAAAGAGAGCTTTTTTGTTCGAGGTAGTCTTACCGACAGTACTCTGGTAGTTAGGGAATGGCCGAGAGAGGATCCTTACCGGACTTGCATGATGATCTTGGAAAAGTATCACATTTGTTGGAATCCTCTCCTGGGATTACAAAGGGACGGAAAATTCTTCTCGAATATTGGTTCGTGTGAGACCAATACGTTCGGTTCAAGTGTCAATCCTTCAGGGTGGGCTCAATTTGAGCAGCCACAGTGTGAATTCTCCTGTGGCCTGTTTCCCAAAGGCTTGTATTGTGCTAGCTACGCCGAGTCCCGCATCGTCAAGAACGCCAACGCTCGAAAACAAACAAGCAAAAATGGCCCCAGGAGCCCCTTTCTAGCCAAGAGGTGTGAGCTCCCCCCTGAACGGCCTCTGCGCAGACCTGGCCTTCTCGTCCTTGATCCTCCACACGCCCTTCGTCTTCTCGTCAGCCAGCCGCCTCTCCCAGCCCGTCCCCTCGGCCAGCCGGTGGAAGACCTCGTGGTCCGCGCCGTCCATGCTGCCGAACAGGAGCGGCTCCCACGTCTCCCCCCTGGCCTTCTCCTCGGCCCGCAGGCGCCTCTGCGCCTGCTCGAGCCTGGACTTCTCCGCGACCGTGTCCCGGAAGTCGCCCCTGCCGAGCGCGTCGATGACGCCGGCCCACGCCCTCCGCGACTCCCACGGGTCTTGCCTCTCGGGCGGCTCCATGTCCATGGGCGCGGGCCTGTTCTCGACGGCGTCGACGTCGTACCTCTCGAGGACCTCGCCGGTCCGGCAGTCCTTGACCGCCCAGCCCTCGCTCCACTGGCCGGCGACCTCGTAGATGGCCTTCTTCTTGGGGTCGTCCTTGCGGTACATCTTGGCCTGGAACGTGTTCTTCTTGCCCGAGAACACGCCGGCGCCCGAGAAGGTGATCTCGCTGATGTACCCTGAGCTCGAAACGATCGTGTACGTGCCGAGCACCTCGGGGTAGAGCCTCCCTGACAGGAAGCCCCGGACCTTTACGTCTGGGAGCGGGATGAGGTAATCCTCGTCGTACTTGTCGATGTGGACCACGGCGTGGCCGATCTGTCGAATGTCCACGCTGCTGCTGAAGGTCATCTCAACGCGGGCGTAACCGTCGGCCCGGATGCCGTGCTCGTCGTCGATGATGGCCATGGCCGTGATGGGAGGGTGGTGTGAGACCTGCTCGGCAACGAGGCGTGTCGTGGCAGCCTTGCCGTCTCCGCTGTCCATGCCCAACGTGATGCCCTTCTCATTCGCCTTGGCCTTGCTCTTGCCCTTTGGGACATGCGTCCAGGAGGCAAGGAACAGTTCACCCAGGAAGGCGTTGAGGGGCTTCTTGATGCTGACACTAGGCGAGCCGGCGACGTAGAACTGGCTGCGCATCGCTATCAAAATCATGCGCAGGACCAACAGGCTTCGTTTTGCCGAGTCAGGCTCCAGTGCGGGTGCGGCGAAGACCCCTGGCCGCTGGCTCCAGCAGTGGCCAACCTCTACCACCGAGGACGGGGCGAGGAAGAATGGCGGCGCGGTGACGTTGGAGAGGTCACCAGAGACAGAGGACAGGAACTAGGTGCCGGTGGTTAGTTCTTGCAGTGTGGAGGAAGCTGAGAGTGTCCTGGAGGATGTTTCAGCAAGCACTCACCTTCACAAGGTCCTTGAAGCGGGACGACACCGAGGGCTGCTGTCTGCTATGCGATGTCTGGACAGTTTTGGTAGGGTCGAAGGAGGAGCTTTGAGTATTGTGGATTGGACTCCACGGCCCTGTTGGTGAGGGCAGGCTGCCGACTTCGATACTCATTTTGGTAGGTGGTGGGTGTACTGACAGATGTTGTCGCCGTTGTTGTCTCAGAGTCGGTGGTTCAATTTCAGAGGTTGTTGGCCCGAGGGTACATGTGTGTGTTTGGCCAGGAATCCGGAGCCGGAGGGATGAGTTGATAAGGGCTTTGCTCGGAGACACCGGGAGGTTGTGAGGCGTTTTGGTTGGTAGAAAGGAAAGTTTGGAAAGATTGGAAGGACAACAATTTAAAAAAAAATCAATAGAGAGAAAGCATGTCGTGAACCGTGTTTGGTAAAGCCGCCGGGGGGTTTTGACGATAAAGCGTTTCAAGATTGTCCCAAGACAACCCTGGCGTACTCGAGTGCCAGAGTGCTCGACAACTGTTCCGAGCGTCTACGGAGTACCACCCCCGGATCACATGCAAATGTGGTCTATGTAGGTAGTGAGTCCTGAATTCTATTAGTCGCCTCGCTGTGGGTACATCAAATGCAGTCCACGCACTAGGCATGCTCGTCAACGTGGAAGCAGCAGCTTCCGATGCAGGCTCGAACTCAATCCCCCACAAGCCTGCAGCCTGCAGCCAGCCTGGGTACGTAGACTACGTGGTGAGCACATTATTTCACCACACGATCCAACGCCATTCGTGCTGACCGCCTCCTCTGCGGCGAATGACCAGCACTGCCAGCAGGCAAAGGCACGCCGGTAAATCCAACCTGCACGTCTGTGTGGCTGCGGAGAATGGGCCAAGGAGGGGGGACCCTCCCACGTCTCACACTATTACTCGGTTCAGGGTCAACACGCCTTGGTAATTGTGGTGCTAGAGCCCGGCTCAAAACAATGCCGAGACGACGGCCGCAGCGGATCAGCCCAGCGCCTGCAGGTCAGGGCCCCCGTCTCCTACCCTGCCGATCTTGTTCCGGCCCCATGAAGTTGACGGTGGAGGGGACCCAACGGAATTCACTCCGCGGGCCCAACGCCGGCCTGCACGTGTCTCGACGGAGCCTCTGCTTGGCTATACACAGTCAAGCCGCCAGTCCGCCAGTCCGCCAGTCCGCCCCGGCATCCGGCACTCGGCATCATCGTGAGCATTTGGAAACCTGACGGCAGCAGCCTCTCTCCCGGGCCACGGGAGACAGACAGAGAGGCCACCGAGTTGGAAAGAAGAAAATGGCGCTATTGGATACAACAACCAGTCAGTCATCCGCGCGGATGCACGAGTCAACTAGGCGCATACGATCTGGCGCCATTTAAGCTTCTAATTTCTACGGAATGAGGCCCCATTTTCGAGAGCCTTCGCCGGCATCCTGAGTAGTCAGCGGTCATCCATCGAAGCTTTTAGTGCCCGTTGTCCGTGGACGTCCTCCCCCCACGCAAGCGTTTCGAGGATCCATGCCTAGCCCACGACTCGGCGCCCCCCCTCCCCAATCTCTTTTCTCAGGTTCACCTCACAGCGTTTTTGGCAACCTCTTCATCAGCACCGACCTGAAGCTGCCCTCGGGGAGCTCGCCGGCGAGTGCCACTGCGGACGCCTGGCCCCAGTTCTCGCCCTCGGACCTCACCGGGCCCCAGAGCTCCGTCAGCTTGAGGTCCTGCACGTCGACGTCCTCGAAGCCGAACTTCCTGTACAGAGAGTACCCGGCCGGCGACGCCTCCAGCCACGCCGTCTTATCCTCCCTGTCGGCGAGCTCGCAGCCCCATCTGAGCAGGGCTGATCCGGCCCCGAGCCTGTGCCGCGTGGGCGTGGCCGCCAGGATACCGAGATCTGTCAGAGCCAGTCAGTTTAACTTTGGCCAAACCTGCTGCTGGGTATTGGAACAAGGTAAGATAGGATACTCACGCAGGTGCGGGTTCCCCTTCACCCATCGGTTCTTCATCTCGTTCAAGCCGCCAATGAACTTGTTGTACACGGCGGGATTCGCACCCTCTCCCAGCTGCTCCTCCGTCATCTCCCTGCCTCCCGCCCACTCTTCTTCCGGCTGCTCCTCCTTGACCAGCTTCCACTTGGCAAAGGCCACGATCACGGGGTCAAGGGCAGCCTCGGCCTCGGCTTCAGCCCCCTCCGCCAGGAGCTCAGCCACCATGACGATGATCTCGACCGAGGGGTCCGCCGCCGCCTTGTCGGGCGCGGGGAACAGGGCCCCGGCGAATCTCGCCCGCGCCTCCTCACTCACGCCGGCCGGGTGCATCAGCCTGTTCACCACGCCCGGCCCGAAGGCCTCGAAATGGATCTTGGCGATCGCGCCCGCGTCATCGGGCGTGGCGCGGCGGATGCGAAGCCGCGGGGCGGGGTTTGCGGTCGACGACATGATTCCACGCTCTGGGGGGTTTGTCCAGACGGGCTGGCTGGCAGGCTGCAAGGCTGGGTGGGTGGCACTGGGGAGATATTTCAACTACCTAGGTATAGCACACGAGGTCGGCTCCGGCTTGGTGGTCCACTACCTGAATCATAATGCAGTCAAGAGGCCATGAGGCACCAAAATAACGCCCGCCTACTCAAAACCGGCATGACTCACCAGGGGAGCCTCGGTCGCGGAGCGGGACCATATTCTGCAGTTAGCCACAGGCAGAGCTGCTTGATAGGGTGTAGCGTAAAATCAGTAGCATTGGCGATGTCTTCTATTCGGGCTATTGAACAGCGCACCCCCCTGCTCCAAATCGCCCGTCCCCCTGTCCAGCGGCCCCGCCTCAGTTGACATCGTGGATCCCTCAGGGCTAGGGCGAGGGCGGATAGTGCTGGTAAGCACTGCTTAGCACCACTTAAGTCCCAACCCAGGGACCCTTCCAGTCCTCCAACTTAAGAAGATTTGAAAATGACTTTGAAGTTTAAAGACATTATTCTATTTTCGGTATGGCACTGAAGTGGCTGCACGACTTAGAGCAGGGGGGGGTGCGCTTTTCAATAACCCGTCTTCCATTAACGTGGTTTACCAGGAAGTGGATCATACCAGGAAGTGGATCATACCAGGAAGTGGATCAGTTTTCAAACTTGTATCTTGTTTACTTTATATTTA
>LJJS01000494.1:10670-25423 GCA_001447215.1 Diaporthe aspalathi
GGGGAATCTCGGAGGAGGAGAGACTGTGGAGGAGGAGGCGGAGGAAAGTGAGAGAGGAGCACACGCAATACGACGACGTCTTGCAACAGCAACAGCAACAGCACCAGCAACAGCATCGGCTGCAGGACTGCTGGACATCGGACGGAGGGCGGGTACGCATACAAGGTTTCGTCTTCTGCCGCCTATGACGGAACGCCCAAACCAAAAAAAAAAAAAACCAAAAAAAAAACTTCGGGGGACGGGATTGCGCATTGGGCTGAAGGAGATTTCACAGCCATCACCGCGCTGACAGCGGGATCATCCTCGCAGAGCCAGCCCAATCCGTCCATGGGGGCACGGCTGTTGGGACTGTTGACAGCTGCCCTTGCTGCCCTAAAGGGGGCGGACGACAGCGAGGCCCTTCCCGACGTCCGAAGCGAAGCGTAAGCCGACGCCCAAGTCCCATGTCCACGTCCAAGCCCGAGCCCGAGCCCAAGCCCCAAGCCCCAAGCCCAAGTCTGAATCCAAGCGATCCCTCAGACCTCGCCTGGGTGCTCGCTCCGCCCACGTGGTGATTTCCTCTTCTTCCCGAGCGAGAGCGGTCTGGAGAGTGAAGTGAGCGAGCGAGCGAGCGACTTGTTTTGGATAGAAATGCCGCGCAGTAGCACACTCCGGGCTGGGGGGGAGGGGAGGACGGAGGTGGCGCGCGGATTGCTATCCCAAGGCGGGGCGGTAACTCTGTTCGGCTGTCTGTCACCTTTGAGAAGCCTAACATACACGTATACCTAGAAACAACACCATCGCCCATGTGTTTCACGCACCACCGCCTGGGTTCTTTCATGCGAGGAGGGCCTGACAAGCCCGGGGTTACATTGCAGCCAACATGTGCAGCCCACGTACATAATGCAATCGCGGGCCCGTAGCCTACCAGGTTAATAAATCACCGACCAACATCTTGTTCCTGACACCCGTCAGCCCATCCGGCGCAGCGCATGCGTCGTCGGCCTTGGATGTGGCAGCTCGCTAAGGTGGGGGTTCCACCGGTGGAGACATAGTCTACCATTGATGTGCCTGTGTGCTGTGCTGAGGAAGAATGCTTAAGTACGCTTATCGCAGTTTATGACTCGGCTCCAGGGCTGGCGACCCTGCCAGCTCATCAGACGTTGAGCTTACCTGGCCCTCGGCCGCGCGTAGTGGATGATACATATGTGTTTTCGAACGACGGTGCCCTCCCATAATGCGAGTGTGCCTATCACCGTGGTGTATCAAAGGAAAAAAAAGGAAAAAAAGAAACCGACCCATGAATTGGGCAGCGAAGGCGCAACACCCGCCCCACGGCCCCGGCGCGATACGCAGCAGCGACTACAACAGCGCATGTGGGTGTGGGCGTCTAATTTTGCATCCAGACCCTCGGCCGTGAACAGTCCACCCTTTTTTTCCCTCTTTGCCAGCGCGCCCTGCACAATGTGCCTCTATTACCCGCCCATAGCGACGCCAAATCACACGTGGGACGGTGACGGCGTGCCTGAAAAGCCCGAGCCGCGGGCGCTGCACAACAGGTTGTACGTGGTGTGCACAAAAAGAAGAAGAGAGACACAAACAATAAATATCTGCCTGCTGTAACGGCGGCCGTCACGCGACATGGGTTTGGGATTTTAAGGTTTACACGCCGGGGCCCACAATTGGGGGTTCGGTCGTGCACTATAGCTTCCCCTCTGGGGGGTTGACGGCCGCGCCACAGGGCACGACGAGCGAGAAGGATCTGGAAATTCGGTTGACCGGAGGAGCTCACTTTGCTTTTGCTCCCTCGGCCGGGTCGAGCCAGTCAGGCACTTGCATGGTGGTCGATGCAACCCACCCACTTCAGACAACTGACTGCTTGTGTGTCCCCCCCCCCCCAAAGCCCCGTCGATTAAGGTGGCACGATATATCCCGCAGATGTACCGCAGGGGAAAGAGCCCCCCTCCTCTGGCCCTGGGCGGTGCTGATGCTCGCGGGAAGGGCGTTATGTAGCAGCAGCAAGGCATGGCGTTGCAATCTCCTTGTTGGGAATGCCAGCCACCGGCCGGGTTCGTCTAAGTGCCTGGCGCGCGCACACACACACACACACACGCAGGCAGCCACACAACAACAAACACAACCACCGGCTCCAGCTCGCTTCGGCAATGCTGACGGTGATGGTGGCTGGCAAACAACGAGGGGCGGGTGACACCTCATTTGCGTCAAGAAAGAGGGGGGGACGGGCAGCAATGTCGGTTATCATGGGTTTAGAAAATGGCATGTGAGCAAGTTAGATGTGAGGTGTCTGAAGTGATTCATATTGCTATCCGTGTGGTATCTAGAAGAGAGACCGTCCTGGGCAAGCGCCGGCCATACACAAACAACAAGATAAAAAAAAGACTCCCAATCTCCATACAATGTTGCTCTGCTCAGCCCCCCCCCCTCGCCCCCTCTTCAAAAAAAAAGGTCCAAATTCCAAAAGGCTGAACACCAATCGCTAGATGCTCGCAATGCAATAATGACACAAGAAAAACGGTGAAAGAAAAAAATATCAAGAACCAGATTATGGCTGAGACGGGAAAGAAAAGTAAAAACAACAAGGGGAGAGATGACGTCTCGATGTGGAACTCCCCAATCGTTCTCCCGTGAGCTTTTTTGATCCTTTTTATGTAACTCCTCGCCCCCCGAATCCCATCCTTTCTGCGCCGCGAACTGGTTCTCGCCGAGGCACGCAGACCGGGCCCCACACAGTTCAACAAAAAAAGAGGTGAGGTAGACCAAATGAAAAGAAGAAAAAAAAACCAAATAAAAAAAAAAGTCACCAGAGGGGCTCGAACGACCGGCGCGAAATGCTTGCAATGAACGAGCTGAACAGTGTGTGTGGACTGGGGCCCTTACCGCAAGATAGTAGAGAGAGCATGCCACCACACAACACGCATCCACAACACACACTCACACACACAAACCACCCCCCCCCCCCACACCGTGAAGTCTGGCCCCAAAAACCCACCAAACGGGTTCCTGAGCGTGGCTGCAGCCACGCCAAGCAGGGTACAGGTGGCTGCGAAGCTTCAAGGGCGACCCACCCACCCTCCCCTTGTCCGCCCGCTGCCGTGCTCTGCCACACCCTCTCTAGGGTTGTTTGCTCTTGTCCAGGCGAGGGCCGGTGTGTGTGTGTGTGTATGTGGTGAGTTGGGTGGGTAGGAGTGTGGCTTGCCACGGTACATAGGCGAGGCGCGCGCGCGCACCGGCAGGTTTGTAGGGTTGCCTTCTTCTATAAAGGGTGCGAAGCAAACAACCAGCAACGAGAAAAGTTGATTTTTTTTTCCCTTCCCCCTTGAAGGTCGGATGGGGCCGGCTGCGAGGTGAAGCCGGTGAGACGCGCCAGGTTCCAGATGCGGAATTTCCGCACTCGAGGGCTCCTGCAGGTTTGCTGGCCCCCGTGAAGTTTGCTCCCACCATTGCGTGAGGCCGGTTTCGTTCCCCCTCCCCTCTGGAGGGGTTTTATCGTGGTGATAGTGGTGGTGACAAGTGGTGGTGACTCGCTTTTCGATCGGGTCCCTGTGGCTGTTTGGGCCAAGCTTGGCTCGGTTCGATTGTCGGTCTCGGCAGTTGCCCTGGCCGCCCCCACACACAACATGTCGATTCAGGCCATGTGGGTATTGCATCCTGTCAAATGTGCCTCACCAATCCATCCATCCATATCCTCATTCTGGTCCCGGCCCAGCCCCACACCCATCCGCCGCGTGACCAACCCTGCGGGCATAAAACAGCTCAAACACGGCTGTGAAGTGGCCACGGAGGGCCTCGTTGGCGGTCCATCGTGGGAGGGCTGTGTAGTTTGCTGGCACAAGGAGTTGTGGGGATCACTTTGTTCGTTTGTCCGTTCGTCATCGTCCGGTATACACACACACACAGAATTTCTACTCCGAAGACCCGGGAGGGGGGTGGGCCTTCATCATAGGCAGTGGGCTGGCTGGTTCCGGCGGTTGATCATGAACTCCCAGGGTGTGTAGGTTGGCGGCTTGCAGTGGGAGCAGACCTCCCATGAGCGGAACTCGTAGTGAGTGAACTGTGGCGGGCAGCGTCGGTGGGTCCGGGTGTATGTGGGACACCAGACAGCGGCCTGGCCATGCCAGTGGCCACAGGAGTACTCTATCTGGACAATTCGGTCAGCCTATGATGAGCCTTTGCGGGTTTGGGATGAGCCGAGAAAGCTCTCACGGCCAGGCTTACTTTGTTGTATTCACACATGTCGGCGAAGGGTTTGTCAACAGGACACGAGTGGCGGCTTCACGGGGTCTGTCGAGGGCACCAGGCGTATGTAGGCAAGAGCAAGACTCTTTGAGTGGGCCGAGCCTTGCTCCTGCGTAGTGTCGACGGTGTCGTGAGATATATATGTATATCAATGGTGGCCTTGGCGGTAGCACGTTGTCAGGGCTGTTGAGGCGGACGAGCAACGACGCCGAGAGGGTATGGTTTAGTCACGACCGTTGAGGGGGGGGATGTTCTTATATAATGCAGTTGAGTGAGGGCGAGTTGTGGTCAAAACAAGCGGACCGAGGGCCAAAGAGGGAGCGAGGTTGTATTTAAGCTTCAAGCACCAGAGAGGGCCGGGAAACGCGTTTTTGATGGGTCCTCGTCAGGGTGTGAGGATGCGGGATGGGGGGGGGCTACGGAGAGCGAGGAGGGGGAGCGGGATAGGCTTTCATGCAAGCATTTTGCACGTCGAAAAAGGTATTTATATTGGAACAAGGGAGAAACCCCATGAACCTTGTTGTGTGTCCAATCGTCATTCTTGCGAGAAGAAATCGAGGAGTGGTTCGCCAGGACAGGGCGGTACAGCTCGCGCAGGGGCGGGCCTGACGTTCAGGGCTGGACCGGGGTGTGTCCTCCTGCGGGCCAGGACAAGGATGGGTCAGAACGGAGATAAAATCCTGGGACAGGGGGCCTTTCTGGCAGGTGGGATGGGCGCCGCTCCACAGTCTGTCTGCCTGGGGGGGGGGTAGAGCCGTTATGCTGGCTGTTGGCGGGATGCGGAAACGGTGAGGGAATGTGACTGTGAGAGGGATGTGAGAGAGCCCGGGGTGAGTGCGCGCGTGTGCGGGAGGCCACGGAGGAGGGTGTGGCTGGCACGCACAGTAGACTACATAGTACGAGGATACATCCAGGGAATCCCACCTGGCGATCGGATGTGACAAGTGCAATATCGGAGAGCGGTGTTCGGGTGACTTGCCGGTATTGACTGGGCATGTCTGAGAAGGGCGAGCAGATTTCATTACCATAGTGGTCTAGTGTAGTGACCTGACTGGTCTGCTGGTCTGACAGTCTTACTGTTCTGCCATTCTGACCAGATGCCGTTCGTTGACCCCTTATACGGCGATCGGTGCCACTCTTTGGATCTCTAGGGGAATCAGGCCGCAAAATGGGCAGACGCGAACTCGACTGCAATTTGCCTCTTCCCGGATTGCTCGCAATGAGACACCAGGGGAGTTCACAGAGGGCTAGGCCGGCAAAGGGATTCTGACCTGACCGCGTTTTTCCGGCCTCTCGACGAGCGAGTGTGGTCGCATCAATCCTGTGGGCAGCAAGAGGACTCACTCGACCTGGCTGGCTGGCCGGCTGGCAGCTACCGTATGATCCCGCAGAACCCGGTCTTCGCGTTTGCTCTGCATCGAAGCCTATTCCCAAGTTGCAATTCGACCGGACGGAAATAAGCACGATGCAGAAGGCCGCTTTAGTGGACTAGTGGGCAGCTGGGAGAGCCGGCGTGTGCTGCATGTGGCTATGGCACCTGCTAGCGGGCACCTATCACTGTCCTTCGTGGGGAACCCGGCCTCCCATAGGGCCAGCCAAATACGGATGGATGGGAAGTTGATTCCCATTACAGCCAGATGCACAGTAGGCGGAGTGTTTTTGTCTCGTCAGGCTCGGGTGTGGGGAGGGGGGGGAGGCACGCACATGTGCATTATCTCTATGCGTGTGTGTGTCTGGCCTTCCACCAAATCTTGCCCGCGGCAGGCTGGAAAAGGCTTGTTGAGTCTCACTTTCGAGCTTCGCGGGCATTGACTCTTGACTTCCTGCGAGAGTCAGTCATTTGACCTTTGGCCGGGGAGGGAGGGGGCCCACAGTGGTAACAGCGTTGCAAAAAAGCCTGTTCATGTTTTTTTGCCGCCCACTGGCGGGAGAACCAGGGGGCAATCTGTGCTGTGGCCACGCCAAGACCTCGGTGAAACGCAGTAGCTTTTAAGCCGGACCGTGGGAGATCAGAGGCCGCGTGGGAAGAGACTCTCTCGCACGTGGACGGAGCATCGTCAAGCGTCAAGCGTCAACCTCTGTCCCGTCCCGTCCCATCTGGTCCTGCGGGCCTGCCAGCCTGCGATGTGAGTCCCGTACACTGCGCCTACTACGTGTGCTTCTATGCTGGGCCAGACACACACTGTGGGAACTTCAGGGGACCCTGAGTTCCGAGGCCGCTGACGAATTATTCGCAAGAGCCCTGGGGGCGTTTGGCTCCGGTTTTCTCCCAGCCTCGGCCAGAGGGCGAGTGTCTCAGATCTGTGCGCAGAACGTCAATCATTGTCGCCTGAATCCATTCTGCTCAGAACGGCCCTGAGCCGCGGCTGCTGAAATCGTGTGTGTACTGCGGCAGAGGCGACAAAACCCGCAACGACGGCGCTGATTTCAGCCGCCACCGCGGCCACTGACATGGCGCGCGTGATTGCTGATCAATTCTGCCCGGGCTGGAAAACCTGGGTCCTCTCCTGCCCGACGAGAACCGGATGATGTAGTGTAGGGCAGGTAGGCAAGTAAGTCCAGTGTATACTTAGTGGACACTATACTAACTCCGTACAGTATTCCCTCCTGGCAACCAAAACCCCCTGAGCTAGAGTGACAGCCAGTTTTGTGGACTTGGCACACCACGACGGCCAGGCGATCCGGGCTAGGCCCGGCATCGACCAGACGAAACATTGACAGGGACCTGGTCAGACACGTGGTGGTCCTCTCAAGATGTGCTGCAGCCTTTACGAAAAGACCCTTGGCGCCACGCAGTCATCCGTCCGAAGGGCCTGCCAAAGATAGCGCCAGAGCCGGGGCTTTGCCTGGACCGCCTGGACTGCCTGATGGCGCCCAGCTGGAGAGGAGCTGAATAACCGGCCCGCTGTGCTGTGTGTAGGTAGTAGATACTTCGTAACCTACAACAATGTGCCCTGTTACTTGTGCTCTTCTTTCCCATCTGCACTTTGCCCTTTGGCCGGGCAAGATCGCGAATAAACCCACCTCACAGGTGCATATCCCATGTGGGCCTCACCTGTCGATTTGACTTTGTCGGTACCGTCTTGGTAGCCGGCCCTGGGGGCCAGTCGCGAGCCATGAAGATGAGCAAACTATCACAAAGTGGGGTCTTCCCGAGGGTTTGGTCGGTGAGCCTGGCTGCCTTCGTGCGAATCCCTCCGCTCCTCCATCCCAGTGCGCACATGATGATATCCACACCGGTGAAGGCACGGCGGCGATCACGTCTTGGTCTAGGCCTGCCGGTACCGAGCGCGAGGGCAGACATCAAAGACCGACGGTAGTTTGTGGCCGAGGGAGGGGGACACTCGCTCACCCGCTCACCCGCTAGCAACACATGAGTTGCTGATCCAAGATCGAGTCAGCCTTTGATAACAAGGTACCATGCCGGTCTCGTCGACCTCACCGAAGCCACGCCACTAGTTCACCGTGCCTGGACGGCAGATATGGCTGCTCCGAGGACAGGAAATGAGGGGCTTGGGGGGGGGGGGCTGCAGGATCGTCTTCAAAGTTGGAGCCCTGAATAATGGCATCGCTTCAAATGTTGCCAGAGCGCGGGTCCACGGGGTGTGTGCTGTACGTCGGGCGGGCGACGAAATCTATTTCACGACTCATCCACCCTCGGCGATGAACACGTCGTTGAGGCTATTTCCAATTTTGCAATTTTTTTTTTGCTGGCCAAAGCTTCGTGTCTTGTTCGGGGCCGGCAGGAAATCCTAGAGAATCGGTGGCCCAATGTCGTCTTGCGAAAGCCAATTGATGCGCCGGTCGGCGTATGAGTCGAGCGCACCTGGTCCTTCTGGAAGCCGGGAGTGAGGAGGGGCCAACAGGACCCCGACCAGGCATCCGGGCGCAGGCCTATCCCTGGCGACGGGGCATGACACATTCTTCGAACCACAGGGCAAGGTGAGCTCCCACCCCCTCTCCCACGACGCCTGCTGATGCGGCGGCGACGACGACAACGGCAAAAGAAAACCCTGTGATGCAAATCCCGAGGTAGCGAGTGGCTCATCGTGGCCCAATGTGGGCTTGACAGCGGCGTTCGCCGTCCTGTCTCCTCAGGTCCTCCTCGTCACGGTCTTCGCGCGTCGGGCACTCCTTTGCCACTGAGCAGGCCCAGCCATGTTCGCGTCGACCCCGTGCTGCCTCCGCAGGGTGTTCGAGCTGCGCAGCGAACCGTGGAAGAGACTCCAGGTCGACTCCAGCAAGATCCGCCGGAAAAGGGCTGAGGCTGCAGCCCAACGCCTGGCTGGGCTGGGCTTGCTTCATGGACGAGTCCAGATGGGGAGCGGGACTCGACTTCGGCATGGCACGGTCAAGGTTGATCGCGCCTCCACCCCTGACGAGGCTCGCACTCGTCACCTGAGTTGATCAAACGGGCTGTGGAATTCAACCGAGAAAAACTTTTCTCGATGATGGTTCGTCCCTGCATGGTGATTCTTGCACGCAGACAACAATCTATCTCCGGCGGTCGGCAATCTGCGAGGCAGTGGGATGGGCCTGTCAGAGGCGTCCCCATCACGGAGCCGGCTAAGAGACGGCGCCGGACTGTTTTGGCCCCCCTCTCCCACCCCCGCCACCAAGCGGTGAGCTCGAACCGCAGACGGCCTTTTGGCACCTTGAGCAATCCCTACAGACAGGCTGAAATGCGAGTCGAACCTCCGGGGGGCCGGAACGCCATTGTGGTGCCCCCTCCCCCCTGGGAGCACTTGAGCAATACGCAGTGGTGGTTAGGGTGCTGAAGACTGGGACGGGTTAATCCGTGGCTGCTGATTTATCTTCGGCTTTACCGGTGGTTCTAAAAGGCTCTTCCATATTCTGACCCCCTGGAAGCGAGTGAGAGCTATCGCCAAGGTTGTCACAAATAAACTTCGGACCCTCCGGCGGCTTTGCACCTTGATGGTGTCCTGAGAGTCTTCCTGCCAAGCCTCAACCTCGCCCAGGCGGCTTCGTTGACGAGCGGCCGACTTTCGGGACGCTCTGGATGCTGGGCGACGCCGCTTGACACGAGTTGTGCTGTCGTCAGCCCGTGGTAGCGACACAGCCAGAGCGAACCGTGGGCGACGAGGTTCAGGGTGAAACCGCTGAGAAGTCAAAGTCCCGGGCGTCGTGACCCCGCCTCCCGGCCCTCCTCCGCTCTACATATAGATCGCTGTTGTGGGGGTGTGATGTCCTGCCTCAGTCCTCTGCCCGTCTGAGTCCTCACCGAAACAGGACGTCAGAGCTTGCCGGCTTGGATGACCGCGACAGGTCACAGGCCGGTGGAGCTAGAGAGTACTGTAGTGTACAGCCCAAACGACGAACCGCGGAACTGGGCATGATGCAAACACTTCCGCTCGGGGTCGCCCGTTCGAGGCGCCCTGTCTCCCCTAATGCGCAAAACGCCCGAGGACCTGTCAAAAGGCGGGCCGAGCTCGACGCGAGCATGAAATCCCCCAGACGGTCATTTGGTTGAGCAGGATTTCGAAAAACCATTCCGTTCTTGGATGCCGAGGGACCCCACCGCCTGTGGCATGCCAGGCATGCGCAGCGGTGTCTTGCAGGTGTCATGATTCACTTGTGTGGATCCCAGATCCACCTAGCGCCCCGTCGTATCCTCCCATTTCATCCCGACAGGGATTCGAGTTCTGCGCATTGGTGGGGTGAAGGGGGGCCGTCGACTGTCAGCATCACGATTCGACCCGTCTGGGCGGCGGTCAATCTGCGAGTGGCAGACCCCGATGGGGTAGAGGAGCTCACGGCGAGTGCTGCTTTGGGCGAGTTTCACCTCGCGCGGAGCGTCTTCTAGTAACTACAGCTCGGATGAATCTGTGCGACAGTGCACAGATGTGGCACCTCTGCGGCTCACTCCAAGATACCTTGGTCGTTACGGACACTCCAAACATCAGGTCGAGGGGCAGTATCACCTCAAGCTTGCCGTGGGCACTTCACTGTTCACTGTTAGAGTGGCTTGCCTTGGACATCTATCCGCTGCGCAGCAATTGTGAGGCTCATGCTGAGACAACATATCACTCCAGCCTCAGCCGTTCGAAGCGTAGAGAATATGAGGTGGACCTCACAGGTCGACCTTGGAACATCTGCCGCGCTTGGAGGCTATCGACGCCCCTCCTGGAGGAGAACTTTTGACCACTGGAGTGGGTTGATTAATTACCCGCATTCGCCCACGGCCATGTGACTTCGTAACAGTGATACAGGTTCAATGCTGCATTGCCGCAGTCCATACGGGCCCGAATGCTAGGTTCCCCACAGGATCTCACGCTGGGCTTTGATACATATTCTAAAGAGACAGTAATATGTTGCCGCGAAGGAGGCAACCCAACCCGGGGAGTCATTCAACTTCCGCGATCTAGGTCTATCGGTATGGAAGACCACAGCATAGAATTAGGCGGCATTTCACGTCAAGACCGTGCGTTGGTTTGCCCGTAGACAGGCATAGACGCGTGATCGGCGAATGCCAATCAGATAACTGCTGAGACTTCTGACTTTTGCGATCTACCAGGAGAAAGCAAGCGCTGGAGGCGGAGACAAAAAGTTTCACAGTCTCACACTGCGGTTTCTTCGTCGCAAGAACAACTGCCGAGGACTGACACCTGTTCATGTACGCGGGCCCTGTGCCTTATCAAGATGGCCATCTTGCCCAAAAAGCTTAACATGAGCCTGAAAAGTAGCGGTTCGCAGCAAAGGGAGGCCGCGTCTCTGATTCGCACGCTTCCAGCACGGCGTCCATGCCGGCCGCAACCCCCAGCGAGCCCGGCGGCGCGACGCGCCTTTCCCCGGGCCATGGTGGCATGCCGGCAGTTTTGGTCCGCGGATCTGTTCGCTGCGTGTCATCTGATAACCTGCCCCCCCCCCCCCGGGGCCGTTCCCCTCAGCCTGCAGTAGTGGACGACAGATTCGTCACGGTTTAGAGGTCTAGCGTGTGGGGGTTTCCGACAAGAACGCGCGATAGCCTCATGCGCATGTGGTGGCATGGTTTCCTCGTGGCAAGAGAGGACCACCCCGGCGTGATATCCCCTTGCGAACCAATATTTCGCAATCCAGGGCGGGCGAGGAGTTTATTATCGTCACGCTACGTCTGCGTTGCCTCTCTAGGGCTTAAGCTCACCCACCTACCAACGGGGCTGCAGGTGATGTTTCATCCCAGAGACCACGTGTGGGCTAATGCACGGCCAGGCTCGGGCCTGCCACATTCGGTGTGTCTTGCCTCTGCCGTTACATCGCCGGGGCCATGAGATGGAGGCTTGGCACGCGCCCGGGAGGTTCTTCCGGTGATGACGTCTGCCACACAGTACGACGTTCGTCAGTGCGATCTCCTGATGTACCCGAGATGGGGCGGCAGATTCGGAGATGGTAGTGTCAGCCCGTGCCCAACACCCACCCCCCCCCTCCCCGACATTTGCACGGCGCAGAGCACACGACGAGGTCAAGCACATGAATAAGGCTGCTGCTGCGGTCATCCTTGCAGACCTCGAACCTATTTCTGCCCAGTAGCTACCCAAGGGGGGTTTCAACGGGCCTGAATACGAGTCAAAGGACAAGAAATTGTCAGTCTCGAGATTATTGCCGGGTATATATCCTTCTCCTGAGGAAGTTCAATCACAATGGGAGTGGGTTCTTTTATGGCCCACGGGCCTGGTCAATTAGGGGAGTGAGGCTTTCTGTGGTTCGTGCGTCACGACCGTGTCGTCGTCGAAGCTTCTCGAGGATGCACTGTCCATGATGTGAGCGGATTGGCACTGGCCACCTCACCGTGGGATTCGACAAGCTGATGCAGAAGTATCCGATAATACGCATCGTGCTTTGTAAGTTACCCGGTAACATTTGGTGATCTGCCACCTGCCAGTGCTTATCCGGACGTTGACGCTCCATCCTCTCAATAAAGTCAATTCGCTCTCTGATGGTTTATCAGTCTGAACCCAACAGTGGTTCAAGCTTTTGCATCAGCTCCGGCCATAACCATATTACTAATAAATTGAACCTTCTCACTACAATCACAACACTCCGCCCCGTGATGGTGACTGGTGACGGCTCAGTCTTGTGATATTCTACCAATTTCAGATCTAGCCTCTCCCCACCCAGTCGCAAACGCCGAGGGTGGTGGTCTCTGCGAGCCAAAAACGGCCACCACCCTACTGCACACCATCAGCGGGCCCTGGCGCAGGGGTGAACCTACTAGCAAATTTCAACAGCCCTACAGTGCTGGATTGTGTGTCTAATGATATAACTGAAACGTCGAAGGAAAAAAACCCCTTTGGATGCAAGTAACGGCCACATGGGCTCTACCGCTCAGCGTTTGTCGAGTAAAATCTGGTACATTGCAACTGTGTGCGACCAATCAACGTAACATCGTGGTGTGAGTCGCGTGAAATATCTGAGGCAACAGGAAAATCGCAAGCGGGGCCCATAATCGTCTTAGTGCTCGGGTACCAGTGGTAACGAACCAGGGAAATTGTAGACAATGAAGTCATGGTACCAGACTGCCCGCCACACGTCTGGTCAAAACATCATTAATAGTGATTTCTCATGAGACTGCAACAGACGATGACTATCAGACACTTGATTGTATTCTTCGGCCATCTCCGGAACCGGATCAATTTAAGCCGGATCTTATGCCTGATAGGGGCACTCCGGTGTCACCAGATGCTGGGTAAAGCTGAGGGAATTCGGCCATACCGACCACTTTGTTTCCCGATGTAAACGCATTGGATGTCTCGATACTGACACGTGAAGGGGAGATACTAGTAGTCAACATTGAAGCGGAGGAGGGCATGTGTGGAAGTTCGAAAAAGAATGAACACTTTCCAGGCCCAGAACAAGTCCTAGAAAACAGGAAAATTCGAGAACATCAAGAAAATCAGAATTTTGATCGCTTTAAGAGAAAGAAGAAAACTTTCGCCTTGTAAGTCTTCCAATACGTTGTTCCCACCAGCGGCTTTGATGTTCCCACCGCTGCCCTCCTCCACCTTAGTCCCTTCATGCTACACAAATGGCGGGTAACAACAGTGCCGACTCCGTGACTCTGTTGTTCCACCCATAAACTACCCAGGAAAAGTCCCCATAATCCTTTATAGACGTGGCGGGCTAAGTTTAGGTACCTAGGCACCTTCGCCTGGATGGTGGCACGCTGCACAACCACGTCGCGATGATCATTTCCCGCAGCTTAGCTGGCATGATCGGCACAATAGAGCCCGCCAGGATTGTATTGTACTGAGTAGTCAGTCGTACTGGTCCGGTGCTAGGTGACTCAGGGAAGTCAGAAAGCCGTGCTGCACAAGACCGCCCCAAAAAGACCACTCAAAAGTCACCATTGGATCTCCAGCACCGGGTGGTACTTCGTTGAATCCGATGCTGGCGCCTTGGGGCAAGTGGATGCCGCCACCAGGGAGTGGTTGCACGCTGGTACTTATTGATCCGAGCCGGCGTTGGAAGTTGATACGCGGTCGTGTGTTTAGACTGGCTGTCCGAGCCGTTGCCGGTCAAACTCTGAGACAAGGGGAATTCGGTCGTCGCAGATGACCTAGACCATCAATTCTCAGCTTCCAAAGCGAGGTTGAATGTCACGATGCGGCGGTCTGAAGGTAGAGGACATGCGAAGCATGCAGTCACGGCGACGGTGACGCATAACTTAGTCAACTGCTGTTTGTGTTTGATGGATCTGCCATCCGAGGAGACCTCCCGTATCTCATCGGACAAGCGCACTTCGGCTGGCTAAAGTAGCAGTAATGCGGCAGGCGTATCTTCAGGGAATCTACCATGGTTAGCTCCAGCGTGCAAATTCAATATGTGGATGAACCACCCTCGACTGTTTGTGAGGCGGCAATTCATTGGTAGAATAGCCACGTAGATCCCAAAGGCTGCCAGTACCAGACACATAGATATTGATTTCTAGCAATCGCACTAGATATTCAATGGCCAAGTTCCAGTGGAACTGTTAGATGGGGAATATAGCTCACTAATTGAATGATATATAAGCAGAATATGGGGGATCAATTGAGTGGACACCGAAAAGTTATAAAGGGATCTTGTGGAGCGACCGGTCACAAGCATGAGTATCTGAATGCACTCTAGCCAGAGACAGCTAGAGGTGAATTTTCACTACCAGATATACTGCAAGAGATTGGTGTTAGGGCCGTCCAATATCAACGAGACCTTCTAGATTGCGTTAAGTGTTGTGCCGCCCAACGTTTATTATCATTCAGTTGGTCAAGCTGCAGTGCACGGATAGAGATCCACATCTAGACGCATTCTCTATGGCCTATTCTGATATGCAAACGAACGTTCGGAAAACGCACTAGTAACCTTCCTATATTAAACTATACCGAATTCTTATATAAACCGTTATTATTTTAAAAATAATATATATAATATGCTATATTATTACTAGCTTAAAACATTTACTATTTATAATTATAATATATATAATATTAACGTAGTTTACCATTACGTGGATTATATCATTACGTGAATCAGTTTTGCAATAT
>LJJS01000500.1:0-24468 GCA_001447215.1 Diaporthe aspalathi
AAACCTCGGTCCGCGGCGGACCGACCTCTAGGAGCCAGGGCTGTGACAGGCTTAGCATTTCTAAAAGGATTGCTAATTTAAAACGCTTTTTTTTCACCGCAATATACTTTTATATCTCCTTTCTCTAATTTCTAAAACAATCCTTAAACAAGAGTTATATATAATACGTCCTTAATATTAAAATAAGATTATTTTATACCCTAACCAAAGGTACTGCACTCTTTGCAAATATTTTAAAGCTATATTTTCTTATAAAAGCAATACTAACCAGGTCTACCTGGGCCTATATATTCAAATTAACCCTTACAAGCCTTTTGCCCTTCTTTAAGCTTACTAAGCCCTTTATAATTAAAATCTGGCAGATTTTAATTTGTTTATTTTTTAAATATAATTACTTATATTTCTAAGGATTTTTAGCATTGCTTCTAAAAGGTTCAGGGTTTGAAAAACCTCTGGCTCGGTAACCTTAGTAGCCTTAGTAGCCTTTGCTCCCGTTATAGAGGCTTTAAATAAACTTAACTTGTGCTTTTTTGATATCAGGCAGAAAACACTTAGGTAAGTAGTGCATAGTGCTGCTACAGCAGAAGCATATTTTTGGCCTGCTATTTTTATTTAAAAGGTTTTGGCTTAGGCCTTTTTAGGCGGTTTTTTAAAGTTTTAAGGGTGTGCTAGACTGTTACGCAACCTGCCGCCCAGCCAATTGCGCCAATCGACCAAAAGATCTAGCAGTGTCCCAGCTTGCTGGGGCACTCGGGCGGAGTCATTATATAGGTCGTTACATAGACTGAAGGTTGCAATTAGTTTTTTGCTGGAAACAACCTTAATATTCCCCTTTTTTAAAAACTTAGACCTTTCCTTTATATAAAGTTTAGAGAAACTTTTAGCCCCTCTCTTTTTAGTTTTTTATTTAGGGTTTTTTATATTTTTATATATTTTAATTTTATATTTTTATATTTTTATTTTTAAACCGCTTTTAAGGTATTAATTTAAATTATTTAAGCTAATTTAATTATTTTACTTTTAATTTAAGGTATATTTATAGTGTAGTGTGAATAAATCTGGCTTTGCAGCTAATTAGTTAAGCGTAATAGGAAGAAGTTAGCTTTTTTTGTTGTTTTTTAAAGTCTGTTTAAGTTTAAATGTTTTTAAGTATTAATAAAATGCTTAAAAGTCCTATTTTTCCCTTTAAAATACCTTATTAAAGGACACTTATATAGCTTTAATAATATTATAAGAGTTTTATTTAAAGTTTTTTATAAATCTTTTAAACAATTTCCAATTATAATAATTAAATACTATTTGCTTTAAATATAAAAAGGACTTTATATAAATATTCTACTGGTTTTAGCACTTTTTATTTATATAATTTAAAGTGTAAATTACTTTAATTTTTAAATTGCTTAAGATATACAGTTGGCCTATATAGGCCGTTTTAAAATTTATTATCCAGCTGTTATATTGCTAAAAGGAGCACCCTATAGGGAGGGTAGCAATATTTGTAATTTTAAGGTCCTTCAGGGACTTTGCCCTGGGGATTCCCGCCGCAGTTACTAGCTGTAATTGCTTTTATAATAGGCGGTTCTCTTCCTCTATCCTTTTAAGGGCCTCCTATAAAGGAAGCTCAAAGGTCCCGCAAAGGGTTCGCAAACTGCCCTTTCCGTTATTTTCATTTTCAGCTTACCTTATTTAAAAGCGGGTTCTTCTTAACACTATCGTGGGTAGCTTTTTAAAAGAAAATTTAGAATTGTCAGGTGCAATTGAGCTAGGCACAAGGCATTAAGGAATTGGGTTAGAAGAGTGTTTATTCTCCAGTGTACTAATAATGCAAGACTGAATCTTGCCCCCTCCCGCCTTTTGCTCGCGGGGGTTTCGGACGCCGTCCTTTATAGGCTACTAGGGCCTGCAGCACTCCCGGGAGACGGAACATTACAAAAAACAGTTTTTTTTTAGCCCGCTTTAGCCTTTAGGCTTGTTTTAGCTTTTTAACTTGCTTTTGAATAAGCTTTTTATATTAAAAGATATTAATAATTATTATATTAAAACTTGTTTTAATAATATTTAAACTTTTAAGCTATAAAAGTAATATATAAATAATATTATTTTAAATAATATAAATTTTAAATAATATAAATTTTAATAAAGATTTTAAATTTAAATTTCAATATAAAAATAAAAAAAGACTATATTAAAAAAATA
Organism: Diaporthe aspalathi; assembly: GCA_001447215.1. Taxonomy (NCBI): domain Eukaryota; kingdom Fungi; phylum Ascomycota; class Sordariomycetes; order Diaporthales; family Diaporthaceae; genus Diaporthe; species Diaporthe aspalathi. Next base: position 2,197 of record LJJS01000500.1, read on the forward strand.
AGTAATAAAAAATAAGTAATAATTGATTATATTTAATATATAATATATAATAGTTGATAAAATATAGTTTTATATTAATTTATTTTAATTTATATTTTAATTAAGCTTAAAATATAAAATTTTAATATGAAAATTAAAACAATACTTTTTTACTATTAATATTAGGATTTAATAAACTTATTTAGGATTTATAAGTAATTTTATTTTTGTAATTACTTACCGGTCCTATAGGTACCTATTTAAAATTACCCACCCGTAGGTATTTCCCAGGCCTACTCGCAGCGAAGTAGTCCTGCATTGCAACTTATGCTCTCTAAGTTGTGTTATAAGGATGATGGCAAGCAAAACCGACTACTCATTCTTGATTATGCTGGTGAGGATGAGAGAAGAGCAGTATGGGCTGCGTAAGTTACCGCTATACCATTCCTGCGATACACATTATTTCCTGTCTAACAACGCATTGTCCAGTAAGGGAACCGGGGAACCAACTCTGAATTGGTTCGAAATTCAACCGACCATCTACCAATGGAGCGGGGATGTATTGATGATCCTTGATTGCTGCTTCACTCTTCTGGCATTTTGCGACCGAGATACGAGAACATTCGAAATCCTTGCAACTTGTGGTGTTGTCGACAGAACGCCGCCAGCAGGTCAAGCGTCGTTCACCACAAAACTGGTCTCCGTAATGAGATCCAGAGTTCAGGGCAATGACTCAATGACAGTAGAAGAAACATACGCAGCACTACTACGACTCAACGGCAAAGATAAAATCATTGCCACACCAGCGAGGACTTTGCTCCAAGGAGCTGGACAGGGCGTAGAGCTTAAGAGGCTGAAAAAGGAGGGGCCCATCTGCCACTCATGGTATCAGAATGCCCCTTGCTCTTCTATCATTGACGGTGTCTGTCACAAGGCCCTTCCATAGGAACAGCATGGAGAACTTCCATAAATGTCTCCGAACGCATGTCCCGAAGGATATTTCCACTATTGTGGTTGATGAGATATTCCAATAGACCAGTCAGATCCAGGCCTGGCTACAAAGGAGTAAAAGGCCTGATCTTTGCGATGCTATTGTTGACGACATTCAGCAAAGAGGCCATCAGGACAGGGTCGTTCTTCAACCATCCGCGCTCGACGTCATTGGACCCGGGCAAGGAAATTCAAAAGGGGAGTCCACAGATGCCGGAATAGCATTCGACCAGCTGCGAAAATGGAACGATTAGGTCTACAAGTCGATCCAGAGCAATGTTCTCCTGAACCCGTCACTCTACTCCCCAGCGGCCATGGAGACACTCGAGCAAGACGAATCGGCCTCAGAAATTGGGCTCTCCGAGTATGCCCGACTGAGACTTCTGAATGAAAAGATCAGAAGCAATACTCACCAGTCCCGTTTGTCAGCTCTGGCTTTCGACTCTCTCAAAGACATCCACAGCGATGGCCAGCCAAGGTCTTACGGAATTCACAGCACGGGGGCCGTCTTCCTGGAAAATTACAAGTACGGGGATGGCTTTGAGCCCAGAGAGAGCGTCCTCCATAGAGTTGGCAAGTTGTCAACTTTGCTCTTAGAAGTCTCGGACCCGATGTTCCACATTGCTCCCTACCTGGGACACATCGACCGGCCACTTAGTCGACAAATCGGGCTGGTGTTTCGGGCCGTATCAACAGCCGACAACATGAAGCGACCATACATTACTCTTGCGGAAGCCTACCGGCAGGAGAAGATCATGTCCTTGAACGCGCGGCTCAGCCTTGCTCTCAGTCTTGCAAGGGCACTGGCGAATCTTCACGCTGTAGGCTGGCTGCACAAGAGCCTCAGGAGTGAGAATATTGTCTTCTTCTTCAACCAGGAGGGGCGCGAGGGGTATGACTATGGCCGACCCTACATCTTCGGCTTCGGCATATCTCGGCCTCGCACGGATCCCTCCGAAGGAACCAAGGAATACCGGCGTGCGATGCAATTGTACACGCACCCCAGGCGCTGGGGTAAGCCGCAGGAGACCTTCGCTGCCATGCATGATATTTATGCCCTGGGAGTCATTCTTCTGGAGCTCGGCTGCTGGCGCCGGGTCGGTGAGCTTGACAAGGACAAGAAAGGGTTTTTGGATGAAAATGACGAGGAGGTGCTTCGTGGCAAGCTTGTACAGGCGGCCAAGAAGTCTCTTCGCCACATGGCAGGAGATCAATTTAGCGAGGTCGTCGTAACCTGTCTGGCTGATGGATTTGAGGTTGAGGCTGGGAACACGGAGGATCTTTCTGTTCTGCATAAAGCCTTTCTGTGCAGGGTGATCGAGCCTCTAGATCGTGCGTTGATTGGTCTCTAGAACCTCTATTGGTTAGGTACCTAAGTAGGTAGTCTGGTGTGGAACCAAAACACGCCACTACCTCCTCACCTTGACTGGCAACAGTCATAATAATAAGGTTGAAGAGGGCGGGTCCAAAAGCATGCGTAGTACTGAGGCTGACAAAGGAGCTGGAGCATGCCACAAGCACAACGAAAATGTGTTAGGTTCGATAGGATTGGAGTTGAGAGGTATCAAGCTCACTCCGATTAGATAATCATTCCACTACCACAACACATCAACGAAGGGCAAAGGGTGGATTGCATGGAGGCATCAGTCCAAGTGTAGTTGACTTCGGCATGACACTAGTCATGAATATGGTACTGACGAAAAGCTCGCGTCACAGGACAATCTGAACCGACCGGCCCCCTTTCAGACGGCTAAGAACGTCAACTTGCTTGACGAGGAGGGCGAGGGTTCTGACAGACGATGGTTTGGATATCACAAGGTCATTAGATTAACCTCTAAAACTAAATCTGAGAACACCTCCACAGTAAAAGATAATGACTCTAACCTGCTGCTGAAAGATGTATACACCGTCTTCGGGGCATTCAGCCTGCTACTAAATTACACCATGGCAACACACAATTTCATCAACTCACAATTTCTCGTACTCACAGTCTTGATGAGATTCTGTATGCTTCCGCTGTGGTACTGCTAACAGGCCTTTAGTTCTTACGCCCCTGGCTCTGAATGCCCCAGTCCATTTCGATACTCTTCATGCTCTTGGCGTCTTCTTCTTCTGGCTTTTCGCCAAGTTTACCAGCACTCCACAGCCGCATTGGCTTGCCGTAATAGAAAACGAGAGGAAGCATGAGGGTGAATAGCATCATGATGCCACTGTAGATGCTAAAGGTCTTGAGGAATCCGATAGCGAGAATCCAATCAGCGGACTTGAAGCTGATCAAGAATCCAGCGATGAGACGGAACGAAGACATGGTCACGAGGACGGGACTGCAGATTTGTTAGTTTCTCAGTATTAAAAACAAGAAAAAGATGGTTCACATACCCAGCGAAGTTTGGGTAACACTCAACCAGATAAACGCTCACGAGCGAATTCATGGTGAGACCACCAAAACCAATGAGGAAGAACCCCACCAGTAGCGGGACGAGTGGCCTCGACGCGGTATTCTGACCAGCAAAGCCGAATAGGATCGGACCAGCGACGCCGGCCAGCAAGGGGAATATCAAACTGATCAGATGCGACTCGGGCTCTCGCTGGCCTCCGTTGCGCTTCGCATATTTGTTGCTGATCTTGTCGGCCAAGTATCCGCCAAAGAACCATACAAACGGCGTGGCGGCTACGACAGGCAAGACGACCAGCCCCAGCTGGGTGAACTTGAGCTTGAGGCTGAGAATGATGGCGGCGGCGTTCTGTGTCGTGGCCGAGAGGGCTCCGATGAAGATGGAGTTGAGGGCGATGACCCAGAGCACGTTGGGGAAGAAGGTGGCCTTGACAGTCTCCACGACGGAACGCCTGCACAGGTTCCACTTGAATGGGACGGAGAAAAGACCGAAGTCGTTCTTGTTGGTGCGGTACCCATACCGGGCATGATCCAGACGCGGCCGAACCTCACCGGGCCGGAGCGGGTAGATGGCCCTTCCAGCTATATCTTTCTGTTAGAACGCGTCCGGTGTAAACACGGGTGGGTGCATTTCACATACCGAGTTCATCTTGAGAGCGCTCCCATCTTGTCTCGGGGACAAAGAAGATCATTGCAATCCAAACCAGGATACCGGCACCCGCGGTAATGTAGTAGAGCCACCTCCAGCTGAGGTGAATGATGATCAGTGGGCTGGTAAGGCCGATGCTGACGACGAAGAGGCCCTGACCGGCACTGATAAGTGAGAAAGCCTTGTTACGTTGGTTGATGAACAACATGTCCTGAAGAATAAGGGGAATCAGAGCCTCGACGGCGCCGGCTCCGAACCCTTGGAACACTCTCGCGGCGATGTGGCTGTTCAGACTGGTGCTGAAGCCTGCCCATAGACCTCCAGCCCATGCCATGACTCCGGAGAAGAGGATGACCGGCCGCCTACCGACACCGATGGAAAGGGGCACCAGGACGTATGATGCAATACCGTTGACGAGGATGGGCAGTGTCGAGATGAGGTCGACCTTAGAGATTGGCGGCCCCCCCAGGCTGTTCAGCAGTTGGAGAGGGTCCGCCGGCTTGCCACCGGCCGACCCCAGGTTGAGCGTGCTGAGGTCGATCTGGCCGAGGATCTTGGGGTCGATGCCGGCGTACTCGAGGACGAAGATGGGGACCAAGGCGCCGACAATGGTCTCGGCCGAGAGGGCCAGCGCGCCAAACAAAGATAGTGTGATGATAGCGGCCCATTTCCTCCACTCGGGCAGGTTGAGAGGGTCCTTGGGATCAGGCGTGGGCATCGGGATGCACTGCAGCTTTCCGTCTTTGAAGAGTTGGGTCGATCCGACCACCTGGGCTTCGGCACCGTTACCCCTATCCACCAGCACCTCCTCCATGGAGTCGCGAGTCCTGTACTTCGACATGTTTGCGCCTCAACTTCTGCTGAAATCTCGTGTCTTGCACGATCGGAGGAGAGAAAAGAAAAAGGAAATAAACCGGCTCCCCAGGAGTCGTAGTTTTCAAGGAGCGTAACCGCTTGGTCGAGTGATCAGTAGACAAACTGGCCTGGACAGAGTTCAGTGTGAGCTGTCTAGGTTGGAGCGGCGCAGGGTTTTGAAGGATGATTGACCAGCTCGCTTGGGTTGCCATCCAATCGCACCAAGGTGTCCCAAGGCGTCGAGCCTCTGACGTTTAGTTTCAGAAGTTCAGAGGAGAGTCGAATCTCAGCCGAGGCTGGAGGCAGTGCAACCAGCGGAGGGAGTGTCTACACGCTGTCGTGGGTATACACAGCTGATTCCATCTGAACTCACCCCGCCTCCTGTGGTTTCGGTCACGGGTGGCTTCGATGCATCAAGGTTTCAATGGGTTGCCAGTCGATGAATCGACTGAGCCGCCTGATGTGATTGACTTGCGGTAGATGACCTGCGACTGCGTGCCCATGTCAATGCGCCATGGCCTCCATCGCGCAGATCTCAAACGCCGGAGCCACCCCGATGTCCCTTTCCGGAAGCCGATGCGCCACGGTTGTGCAAGGACGGCCACTGTCCCGATCCGTCTAGTCTAGCGACTTGCCACATCTTGCTCTGCACTGAAATTGACCCACCGGAAAGGACGCTGCAGTTGCTACTGATAAGACAACATGTTGCGGCTTCATTTATGGGTGAATTCAGACTATTCCGGCCTCAAGTCCCAACTTAGAATCCAGACTTGCCTCGTCCAAGTACCTACGCTACCTGCTCTTGGCAGTCCCGGCACGGAAACATTTGTCTGCACCGAGCATACTTGTTCTCATCACGGGCTTTGATGGCATGACCTTGCCTTCCCTCGCCGCATCGGAAAGAAATTATTCGCGCGTCAGTGAAAGCTCATGAGCGCGCCATGTTCATCATCCGTCACAACCAACCACATCTCACATATCGATGCTTCCTATGTCATTTGAACCTCAAACAGGCAAGACTAACTTTCATCTACAAGTAAACATATGCAGAAGATTTGGTGATAGTGTTGGTTGGGTTGGTGCTTATATTACCCCTAAACTGTAAAACAAGATTGGCTTGCGTGGGCAAATCGTCCTGCCCGAAGGCGGCACTAGCTGGATTCAGGGCGCGGACCGTCAAACTCAGTTTCGGAACTGTCCTGGGGTGCCTTGGGTTCAATAGCCAAGCACCATAGAAACACTGCAGAATCTAGGTCATACCCTAGAGTATAAAACATTGGCAGGGCCCCTGTCGCACCACCAAGACAAACACCACCACACATTACTACATAGTACAAACGAGTGAGGTGGATCCCTGACACGCCAACGGACTGGCCCTGATCTCAGACATCCCGGGCGCTAAATTCGGGAGACTTATGGCCTTCATAATATTGCTAAATGTGGAATACGCCCAGTTCTCATAGGGCCGTAGAACCTTGGCCAACAAGATGCAGAATGACGAACCCAGGTCACCACCTCGGATGCCTTGCCGTGCGTTGATCGGCATGAACGACGACGACCCACAACATCTGAGCAGTCGAAGCCGAACGCTCGATTGTTTCGCGGGGTTCTGACTCGAAAACGCACACGGGCCAGACACCACGATTGAAACAGACACTCACGCGGGCTGGCGTGCTCCCTCGGGAAGCCTGCCTTTTGACAGTTGCAGGCAGGCATGGGCCTTGCCGTCTCATCTGAATGTTGCGATACGACAGCTGCCTACTGCCGAACCCCCTCAGCACGTACGGAGAAAGGACGGATTAGGGGCTGCCCATTGCTTCCGCTTGTTTTATAATCTCAAAGCCGTCCCGTCGGATTTCGGGCCAGAGACGCACACCAGGCCACGGCATTGGCTTCCTCAAATGGCATGTCAGATCAATAGCTCGCTGTTGCTTCTCGAGCGAAGCTACCCATATTTGCCGGAGCAGCCGCCGCCGGGAGTCTCGGAGGGCCCGTGAGAGCTACGTTGCTCTTGTTATGCTCGGCCGAAAGTGTCCCAAACCGCGAGTCTCACTCGAGTCTGCCTCGCGCATGTCACGCCCTTGCGTTTATTCATTTCGTCCAAAGCGAGAGGCACATGCATGGGCTGAACCATGGGCAGATGCGACATGATACGGTCAACATCCGGAGGCCGGAGGAGCCGCTGGAATAAACAGTGTGGCCAATCAGCCTGGCCCGAGAATGCATACCTACGTCCGTTTGGAAAAATGCTTATCACCCTACTGAGAGGCGAAATATCCTCAAACCTGCTGGCCATTTGGTTCTAAACATGTTGACAAGCCGTTGATGTCGCCATCTCCCCTACCTACTGACCTTCGGCGCCGAGTTCAAGATTGGCCACGCAGAAAATCGAGATCCAAAGGGTCCTTCAGCACTGCTGGATCTACTGAGTACCAGTGTCTAGAAGTCCCATACCATTTCTCACCCTCGCCCACACGCTTGGCGCTCTCGGAGATAATGCTGGTATCGTCATGCTTGTCAGCCCGCCCCATAATTCCACGGTCAAGAGCTTGATTCGTGTTGTCAGACTTAAGTTCAAGCCGTACGACACTTCACGATGACTCGTTATCCTCAGTCGCTGTGCATAATCTTGCTATCGTCATTCTGTGGAGGGGCCTCACTCTGTCACCGGGACATCTGGAGCCTCGCGGCCCCGGGATGCGCGGATCCAACATCTCTTGAAGGTACGAATGAGATAGAGTTCAGCATTGAAATCGAAACATCAGAATGCATCCCCGGACGCCTGTGAAATCCCTTTCTCCTTAGGAAAGAATCAACCTGGTGGCCCGTGACTGACAACGTCATCTACCTCCATGGGCTACAAAATACTCATGGTGTCTTTTGTCTCTAGAACATCGACTTGAAATGACGTAACCACACGCTTCCATGATCTTCATCCTTGGAAAATGCGAGCCCAGAAACCTTAAGGGAATCGGAATAGCCCGAGGATTTCCTCGAAGGCTGCAGACACTCGCGAGATTCTGCTCGCTTAAGCTGTCCAAGTTCATATTACAGGTTGCAGGAAAGAAATTACATGCGTCCAATCTAACAGATTCAAAAGTAAGGTTTCATGCACGGAGCGTTTTGAGGTACAACATCGTCCGAGGGTAAATGATTAATACATGCGGGAACCCAAGCGATGGGAAGATTTGTTGACTCGGCGGTGTTGGGCCGAGGTGAAGCACCCGGCAGTGAAGCAGCTGAAAGTGCCCAGGAGTTTCACAGCAGGAGCCATGAGTGGGCAACAAAGTTTGCAACACCTGGAATACTTCTGGAGAAGAAAGTGATGCGGTGTCCAACGAAAACACAACGCGACACATTCAACGACCTAACATCATTCGTGACGGGTCAATGCACAGATAACAAATTCTACAAACGTATGGCGTTGAAATCGACAAATTTCCACAGCTACTTTTCCCTGTAGCTGTAATACGGCTTTTGGTTTCTATTGCAAAGCCGGCATCAAAACGGGCTATGCCCTGCCTTTGGGCGATGCCAAAATTGTAACATTTAATGGGGACGCGTCTGAGTATGTCTATTCATGTGGTCAATGTGGCCATGAGCCTTTGATAGTCTTCTATCTTTTGACATTTATCACAACCGTACCAATGAGACCGCGAGGAAGCCGCACGCGAACAAGCCAGCTACTGCAGCAAAGGGAATTCCAGTCCACTCATCCCCGAGACTGAGACCCCACCTGAACGTCAAGGCGAGCAGCGGTCCGGCCACGAGCCCCCCGATCGACTGCATTATGGCAAGTGCAGAGTAAAGCAAGCCTGCTTCGTCTTGGTGGCAGAAGGTGGTCGCGAGACTGCGTGCCGCAGGCCCAAACCCGGACCCCAGGGCAAATATAGCGATGCCAATCGCCGCAAACACCACAGCAGGAGCCACTGAAATGACCAAGGATCCCAGGGTGAAGAGAGCGACCGAGACACGACTGATGAGGAGGTCCTTTCCCGGTGTGCTCATCCCGAGCCTGGTCAGAAGTCTGTTGAGAGCCGGGAGACCGACCAGGAGCAGTACAAGGTTGATAGCAGCTCGTAGTGTGATCAAAAGGCTTGCCTGTTTTGAGGCGACAATAGTCAGCATACCTATTCAGAGGACCATGACAAATGAGGTAAGCTGCAGCGGCCGCACCTTTTCGTATGTCCACTTGAATCTTTTCCGTAGGAATTGCAAGAGGAAACTCGTGGACTGCCGCCCTAGAGCCGAAACGAAAAAGGCCAGTAAGACAGCAATAATGTTGCGCTTCATGAGAGGTCGGAACTTCGAAGAAAACAAAGCTCCTGCGGGTAACATTGAAGCTGTGTTCGTAGCCGTTGATTGGTCTTGGTCCCCATCTGCACTTGGGTTACTTGAAGCGGTCTCGGTCTCAGGTGTCGACTTTGGCAGTGTTTCTGGCAGAAATAGCAGAGGAATGGTGCCACCGAGCAATGTCAAACCACTATACATGAAGTATGCTATCCATGGGTCCCTCGACATGATCAAGGCGCTCAGCGGTGTCCCCACCAGTTCGGAGAGTAGGCCACACGCTGTCAGGAGGAAGAAGAGACCAGCTCTCTGTTGAGGCAAGGAAACATCGGCAACGACCAGGAATACCATAGAGCCGGAAACAGCATCGCCACCGCCCACCAAGAGGGCCGCGGAGGATAACCAGATGAACCGCGGGTTGAAAAGGTCCGGATGCCAGAGAATAACCTTGGAGACGACATCCTGCAGGAGGGCACCCAGTATCGCCAGCAGGAGGACGGGGCGCCGCCCGTAGCGGTCTGCGAGGATCCCGAAGGGTATGGCCATGAGAAGGGCCGGCACGCGGTTGAATGTGTTGAGCATCTGGGTGACTGTCGCGAGCTCTGACTGAACGGGCGCCGAGGTGCACTCGTGAGGCTCAACTCGAGTAGCGGCGGCATAGTAGCGGCTGCAGATCATACCCTCGAGGATCTTGGTCTGAGGCGCCTCCAGCAAGAAGCCGGCCAAGTCCACCAGGATCACGAGGATGAAGATTGTGGTGACAACACGGCGCCTGTACGACGCGTCAGCGTCTTCGAAGCGGCTGGGACCCAGCAAGGGCCTTTCTTCACCGTCGGTGTTAGACATGCTTGCAACATGCGTTGCATTTGTATTCGTGAGGTATTGAGCAGCATAGAAGATGTTGTCATCTGAGAATTCTCAAGTTTTGGGAAAGTCTATATTTCATTTCATCTCGAATTAAAGGGATTCGCATCCCTTGCTCGCTGATTTTGCAGGGAATAACAAGCCAGGCCTGATACGGGAGGTGGGCGATATCGCTTACACAGCAGTACGGTGCCCTAAAGTCTCCGGAGTCAGCTCTGCATGCATCCTCCCGAGCCCACGTATCCGCCATGATATCTTACACACATTTACTTGGATGGGGAAACGCTGTTGGCAATTCAGGTCAGCAGCCCAGCACCCTGCATTGACGAATCATCGTGGTCTTCTAGACTGAAGTTCAACAAGCCCCTCCTTCAGCTGACCACACACATTTTCTTTCTAGTCACAGAATAGGGGATAATCGAAACACATCATTTATAACCATGAGCAACGGTAGGATCCTACAGTATCTTGCTGCGATTCTCGGTGCTAACCTGGCTCTGGCCCATGCCGGGTTTCCGGCACCCATCGTCGAGGTCGCCAATGGCACTATTCGCGGCGGGCGATGCGCATCCACTTCCATGAACTACTTTCTCTCCATACCCTACGCGGTACCACCGGTTGGCGACCTTCGCTTCACCCCTCCGCAGACGTACAACCGGACCTTCTCTGGTGTCCGCGATGCCACCACCCCCGCCCCTTCCTGCCCACAGCTCGGCGTCTTTTTCGTCGCGTACACTGCTGGCCAGTCCGAGGATTGGTGTGTCTCTTGCTGTGCCCGCGGTCCCCTCGAGGTGCTTATATCTCTGACCAAGCTTGTAGCCTGTTCATCGATGTCTGGGCACCGGAGAATTCCACCAAGGACTCAAAGTTGCCCGTCAAAGTCTGGCTGTATGGCGGCGGAAATTCGGCCGGAGGCATCTCTTTCCCGCTCTACGATGGGTGCAATTCGGACACCGCAGCCGTACATGTCAGTCTCAACTACAGACTAGGCGCACTGGGTTTCCTGGTCGCGGAGTCTGCTGGTCTCCTGGGCAACTATGGTATCCAGGACCAGATCTTGGCCCTACGCTGGGTCCAGGAGAACATCGGCGCCTTTGGCGGCGACAAGGACAAAGTCGTGGCGTTTGGTCAGTCCGCTGGAGGCTTGGACGCTCACATCCTGGCCACCTTGGACGAGGCCCCGTCTCTCATGAAAAGCGCCATCATGGAGTCCGGGGCCGGCCAGTCTGTCCAGAACCTCAGCTCAGTCGCCGCATTCAGCGCAGAATTCGCTGCCCTCTTACCATGCGGCAGTGACGATGTAAGTCATCATTCTCAAAGCCAATACCCTATCGATATTGCCTTACAGACATACGTCATTGTCTCACAAGCTGATCCTATCTCCCAAGGTCGCATGCCTTCGAGCAGTCACACCGGAGCTACTCAACGCGACTTTCCTGAGTATGTTCCAAAATGGGAGCGATAGTCTCGTTTTCGAGTTCAACGGATTCGGACCTGCTATTGACGGCAACCTCATCCTTGCCCATCCCACGGAAGCTGGCTTGAAGGTTCCGTCCCTGATAGGGTCTACCGCGCACGAGGGAACGCTCATCCTCTACGTGAGTTACGGTAATGCGACGACGAGTCTTAACCAGACAAACTACGAGCAGACTCTGGTGTCCAACTTCGGCTCACAGGCCGCTATCGTTAATGCTACGTACCCAGTCTCTCGCTACAGCGATACGGAATTGCCTGTTTTTTACGCGATTGACGATGTATATACCTCGTCTGTGATCCATTGCGTCGCATTCAACGCCCTGACGAGTAGCGCGAACACAGCACCGGTTTACAGTTTTCTCTTCAATCATACGGTCTCTTGTCCATGGGTACCGTTCATCGCACCAGATGCAGTAGACCTTCTTGGGCCCACGCACACATCCGAGCTCGCTTTCGTGTTCGGCCAGGTGCGCCAACTGCCGTTTGAAACGGGCTCGTGCAACCTAACCGACGAAGAAGTTGCCCTGAGTGCATACATACAGGCGGCTTGGACAAGCATGGCGGAGGTTGGAAACCCGGGCCCTGACTGGGCCGAGTTCACGGAGAACTCGACGCTGGGGGTCGTCTTGAACGACGTCCCCATGCCTGGCATAGTTGACTACTCGGCATGCGCATTCTGGGAGGAACTGAAGAGCCAAGGCTCCTCCTGAATTGATCCGATATAGTATACGAAGATCCAATTCTCAAACCCCGCAGTACTAAAGTGGGAGGGCTCCCTTATTTAGAAGGCTTCCCCTCCCACCATCACCGCTGTGCTTTCATTGGCAATAGTTGCTTCCAAGACAATGAAGCATAGGATGTATCGGAGAATGGCGCACCGGACCAGAGTATAATCAATATGCAATTTAGTCATACTCGACTGATACGCCAGTAGGTGATGTTTCACGGCGAGCACTCCCAGCTGTCAAGATTAGCCATAGTGGCCGATGATCTCCCTGCTGAATTTAACCGCGCTCCGGGGCGACAGACCTGAATATCTAGAACGCAGCAGCACCCATAATCGTCTAGTGAACAAAGCACCACCGTCCATCGAAACAGTCACCTCAGTTTCGAGAACTTCGAAGGAGTCGCCTAGACTTTTCCAAAATGCTCCATTTAACACCTCATCTGGGCAGCTTGTCCGTGATTCTCTCTCTATCGACCCAGCACTTCGCTGCCGCATCATATCTCAAGCCCCGTCAAGCGGCCCCGACGGAAGTTGTGAAGCTCGCCTCACTCGAGAACATCGCGGTGCGCCCAAATGGCCAGATCCTTGCGACCAACATGAATAGTCCGAACCTGTACGCCGTCGACCCGGTTGCCAAGACCTCTTCAACGGCCGTTGCTGTCAGCGGGGCAGCCGGCTTGAGTGGGATCGGCGAGATTGCGCCAGACGTCTTCGTCGTCATCGGCGGCTCACCCCAGGGCACGGCCGTGCACAAGGTCGATTTCACAAGCGGCACACCCAGGGCAACACTCGTCAAGAAGATATCGGACGCGAAGAACATGAACGGCTTGGCCGTGTTCAACAACGACACGGTGCTGCTCGCCGACGCTGCCAAGGGCAACATCATCAAGCTGACTGTCTCGTCTGGCGAATCCTCCATCGCTCTCAGTGATCCAACCATGGCTCCCAGCGGGCCCATTCCATTTGGCATTGATGGAATGAAGTACAACAACGGCACTGTGTGGTACACGAACATATTCAAGAACAGCTTCCACAAGGTGTCGGTCGATACCGAGTCCAAACCGACTGGTGCGGTCTCCACTCTTTGGTCGAATTTGATGGGCGATGACCTCTGCTTCGGAAACAACGGCAAACTATACATCACTACGAACAGCGGGGCTAATCAAGTTGTTGAGTACGATCCCGCCGGCTCCGCCAGCAAGCCTGTCGTCGTTGCTAAGCTCAGTGCGCCAACGGCTTGCGCTGCCGGGCGTACCGAAAGGGACAAAGACGTGCTTTATGTTACGTCTGGGCAAGGGGTCTACGCGTTTACTGCCAAATAGGTATCATGTATCACAGGAGGGGCTTCCTTAGCTGCCATACCTAGGTAGCCTCCACTTGAAATGACTTGTTGCACACGAATACAATACCAGTATACCTTGAATGCTACCTCAGCTGTGATAAATTTGTGTGGTACCGCGGCTGTAGAGTTCTTGCGTATGGCGGGTTCCGTTCAATGTCGAACCTCAAGTGATACGATCGAGGGCAGCGACTCGTCGATGGACGCAGCTGGGAGCAGAAAAGTTTGTTGGGCTAGCCCAGTCATTACATGGTCATGTCTATAACCAACTTCCCTGATCCTCCCTTATGGGAGTCTTGTACGAGCTGATTGATCGCCGAGAACTTGTATCCCTGTACTGCAGCTTGCACTGCATGTTTCTGGACAAACTGAAGCATCTCCCGGATCTGGCGGTTTCTACCCACGAGGCTCCCGACAAGGCTGATATCGCGGAAGACGAGGTCGTGCGCACTGACTTCGAGCTTCTTCTTGGGGAAGCTTACAACCACCATGACGCCGTGGTTCCTTAGCAGTGCCATGCCCTGATCAAAAGCCGCCTGCGACTCGGGCAGCAGGATCGCTGCGTCGAGCCCAATCTCCGAGTCCAGCGTTCCGGGTGCGACCTCGCCCTGTACCAGCGCCTGCATGTCTCTGACGGATTCCTTGCGTCCATCGACGACATGGACACTTGCGCCCGCTGGTCCCAGACCGGACTTGACCTTCTCGAGCAATCCAACTGCATCATCATTGGCATCCACCGCGAGCACCTCCTTTCCAAGGTGCGCGGCAAATTGCACACCAAGGTGGCCGAGACCCCCGCCAGCACCAAGGATTGCTATCTTGTGAGCGTCTCGGACCTTCTCATGCTGTAGAGCAGACCATATCGTTACCCCAGCACACATTAGAGGTGCAGCCTGGATTGCAGGCAGGCCGTCGGGCAAGGGAGCTACCTGCCGGCTGTCGACGATGCAGTACTCCTGGAAGCCTCCGTCGCGGGTGAGGCCAAGGTTGAATGCCTTTGGGCAATATGGCGAGTACCCAGGCCTGTCTTGCCCGTGATGAGTGCACTCGTAGCAGTTGCCACAAGGGTGGTAGGCTCGGCCTGGGACGCCAACGCGAGTGCCGACTGCGAGTTGGTCGTCCGCTGGCACGTCGGGGCCCGCGGCGACGATCTCCCCTGCGAACTCGTGGCAGCCGACACGAGGAAGCTCTTGAAACATACCGCCCCCGGCGAAGACGGCGTCAGTGTGACAATAAGAGGCTGCCAGCACCTTGATGAGCAGATCGTGGCCGCGAGGTTCCCCTGGCCGCGGGAGACGTCTCAGCACGTACGGCTGGCCGAACTGTTCCACGACCGCTGCCAACATCGTCTCGTCGCCGCCTGAAGACATTTGGAATGACCAGAATTGAAGATTTCGGTCCTGTTTGATCTTGTCGAGACGCAATCAGGCCGAATAGATGGGGACGGTCCTCTGGCAACCCCGCTTCGGTCCGGAAGTGCTCCAAGGTTTGTTTCAGGTAGTGTAAACGAATTTCGAAGGCAATGTGCCAAGTCGAGAAATCTTCAGGCAGTTTTCAAATGTTTCATTCTTGGAATAGAGCGAAAGCCATGAAGGAGATGCTGAGCAGAGGCGTGAATCCGACTTTTTGTCGTCTTGTGTTAGTCTCTCTGCTAATGCTTTCGGGGTGCTACGTTGAGAAATGCAGGTTCTAAGGCGCCAAGCTGATGAACAACCCCAGGGGATTTTATATTGCACAACGCCGTCCCCCGATGGGTGGTTTGAGGGGAAGCAATCTGGTTCACCTCTTTACCCCACATCTCTGAAATAGATCAACCACACCGAGAGCTTACTTAGGTACAGCTATTTATTAATGTCTTTCCATTTTAACATATGGATCTTGGCCATTTATATTGGGTCTTGAATGGAATTAATTTAGTTGCAGTTCCAATTTATTGTCTATCTTATATTAGAAGTGGTCCTTTGTGCAACCCATATCATGACCTTGGATCCTTTGTTCCGCGGAGTCCCCAAAACGTGGGAGCTAACCAAATCCCGGCCCGTTTGAGTGTTCCAAATTCAGGTTCTTATACCAGAGGCCGCTGCCACGTCGCATACCCTGTTAATCTATATGTCTAAGTATTCTGAGATATAATCTGCATGAATGACCATAGTAGTGACTGCCCTTCGTGCCACTACCAACTGTCTGCTTTTTATACATGATCAGCAGTCCCTGTAGAACGTGAGCCTCCACAAGCACTCCTGAGGTTCCGCGCCGCCCGTATAAAGTGTACTATACCTGGCCCCCATGACCAAACGTTCTGCCCGCTCTTTTAGGGTTGCTTCCTTACGTAGCAGCCATTGCGAGTCGCCCTCCCTGACTCTACTCTGGACGCCTTCTGTCCAGGTCCAAGGCCAGACGAAATGAGCGTAGAACCTGGCCAGGCCGAGGTTTCCTAGCTCAGATAGGGGCCCGAGAATCCTCGTGTAGCCTTTCAGCACCTCCTGCCCGTCCTCCCTGGTTAGTTCCGCCCTGTCCGCCTGAGGCCTGTAGTCGCTTGTATCTGCCATATACAGACGCGAGGTAAGAGCGGATACATTAGCGTTGTGCTTTAGGCGATGGATACAGTCGATCCAGTCATCAAGGGCATTATCGCCGTCCTGGGGCCAGCTGTCATGCGGGTACGGAGGGAAGACTATCTCCACGAAGCGGAGCAGACTCAAGCAACCGGCTGGCACAATGTCCTTGAGGAATACGGAAATAGCAAATCGATCGTTGGGGTAGCCGCCACCAGCAGGCAAAGGCGGGTGTTGCCACGCAAACATCGGGTTAAAGTCGTGAACCACGAATCGATTCCCAGAAAAGAAGATGAACTGGGCGTCGTGGTAGAGGTCCTTGCAGACGAGGAACAGCCCGGACGGGGGAGCCCAGCACCGGCAGGTGGACGACGAGGCGCTGTGGGCGACACCACAGAAGCAACCCATTGACGGCTCGGGAAAGGTTATCCAGCATTGCGAGAACCGGCACCCGTGGTGGACCCAAGGCGGACAGGCCCTTCCCATGCCGTCTACGTCGCGACAGCCTGTCCTGCTCGCCGAGTATTGAGCAGAGCACCGGTTCCATGTGACTTCTCTCCACGGCGTGATCAGGTCTGTGTGCTCTAGTATCCGGAAGCGAAGCTCGCGGGGGAGGGCCAGTAGCCGGGAGCCCAAGCCGCTTGCGCCCGGTGCTTTCAAGGCCGTTCGGCCCTCGGTCGTGGCAGCCGAGATTCCCCGGGCTCTGAGGACGGCATCGTTTGCTATTTCCTGAATTTGGGTGCTGTGTTGCCTGGAGAGGCGGATATGACAAGCTCGGAGGGGTGCCAGCGAAGCGAGAGGTGCCACTGCAAGCTGGGCGATATCTGGCCGGTGGGGCTGGACGTCGCAGACAACAGAGAGCTCCAGGTTGGCCAGGCTCACACCACGAGCTGATAAAGATGCGGCTGTCGACTGCCATTCGGCCACGGCAGTCTGCGCCGCGTCGGAGTCTTGCAGAGGGCCGTCGTGACCCAGAGGTGCATGCTGCCCGCAGGGGTGAAGCCGAGAATGCAAGGGTCCCTTGGGGGATCAACATAATCACAGCATTGCCCCTTGCGCAAAGCCTTCTTTCGCGGGTGACAAGATGACTCACTGAGGACGATCTTGAGGTGTCTCAAGGATGCGAGAGACGAGTCGGTGAGTGCTCGCAGGGGAGCGAGCCCGGTGTGCTGCGGCATGTACGTGGCGCCAGGGCCGGCCGCCGCCGGCATCCGGATCACGAACCAATTCAGCGAGTAGAGAAGTGCAGATGCCTCGACGTAGATGGCACGGCAGGAGAGCAGGAGGCCGTAGAAGCAGAGCCTGGAGGAGTCGAAGCCGAAGTCGCCATGGAGATCGAGGACGAGGGGCGTCCTGTCCCAGTCGACGGGCGCCAGCCCAGCTCTGAAGTAAATGCAACGCCGCACTTGTGGCGGCAGACGTAATAATGGA
Organism: Diaporthe aspalathi; assembly: GCA_001447215.1. NCBI lineage: Eukaryota > Fungi > Ascomycota > Sordariomycetes > Diaporthales > Diaporthaceae > Diaporthe > Diaporthe aspalathi. The sequence continues at coordinate 19,747 of LJJS01000500.1, forward strand.
GGGAGAAGGGGAGGGTTTGTAGGAGCAGAGTCAGCTGGCATAGCCATGAAGGGAGTCGTTGTGACTAATATCGCAGGTCATGCGGTGCTGTTGTTTTTGGTGGTGGCGCTGGTTGCACGTTGCGCGTTGCGCTGGCGAGTGAGATGGCGAGTTGCATACATTCTGACGCGACTGATTTGGACAATTGCGCGTGGAAGGCGAAGATTAGCAAGTTCAACTTCCAAGGAATACAAGTATCATGGTCCAGAGAGTATATCTCTCAAGCTGCCAGATTGACATGATGTCAGGTGCCCCTGGTTCTGTGTGCTGTGTTAATGACGTATATGATGACTAATTAACCAAGGGTTAGAATAACCCGCTGACAGCCGAGTGCGCCACTTTTTCCGCTGACAGCGGGCAGCACGTGGGCGACATCCCCGCCTTCCCCGCCTCTCTGATTAAACGGCACAGCTTCACATCAAGTCTTTCCATACCTGGACTACAAGCCTCACAGCATGCCAAGATGCCCGACACATCCCGAAATGGCCAGTTCCATCGTTTCATGGATCTTCCCCCCGAGATACGCGATCTGATCTACAGCTACGTGCTCTGCAAGGGCAGAGTCATTGTGCCGAACAGCCGGGGCTCAACAACGCTCACGGGCCCCGTACGCGTCGACTACTACGAAACAATCGACGGGTTTTGTTACTTGCGGTACCAAGGGCTCGAGCAGGATCTCGACAGGAGGCGAAATCAGGGTTACCCACAGCCGATGGGCCTGATCCAAGGCGTGAGCAAGCAGGTGCACGACGAGGCCACACGAGTCTTCTTCGGACGGAACCACTTCATCTTCCCGGCTGGTGAGTTTGTGAATCCAACATACTGCAACGTGCTCGAGGCGTTTGGACGGTCTCCCGAGAGCGACTTCATCCGTGGCATAAAGAAGCGCACGAACAATGCGCCGCTCCTCCGTGACGTGAGCTACACCTTCGACATGCGGGACCACCCCGGAGACGATTTCGACAACCTGTACAAGAGTCCCGCCATCAAGGCACATATCGACTCGCGCACGCTCTCGCAGGGGGAGGCGCTGCAGGCTCTGCACGACCAGAAGACTTTCGACCTCGAGCTCGGCTGGTCCGAGCGCATCGATTGCATCAAGCGCATAACTCTGGACCGTCTGGTTCTGGCCTTCGAGGAATGCTACTGTGCCGTAGGGTGCTGTCGCAAGGTCGAATGGGTGTTGGATCGCTTCCTCCACGAAGGGCCGCCACCTGGAACGAATGATACTGATGATAATGCCTACTCCATGCTGGACTGGTCTCTCCGGCCACCATTGGTCGTTGAAGTCATGGGCTTTGTGAGCGGCGATGAGCAGGTCATGGCCTGCGAAAAGTTGGGAAGACTAAGGGGATCTGAGATTCGCTTCATCCCGGATCTTCGAAGTCACGACAATTTCTTGAATGATTCGGGCTCTGATGAATGACACTTGTCGGAGAGCACACCGCCGGATCAAGCACAACTGATGGCTAATATGTTACGGTGACGAAAGGACACGCGGAGTGGTTGTTACATATCCTTGCAAGTGTCGAATTTCACAGATGACCATATTTTACCTACTAAGTGGGTATTATGCGCTCAAAATCCGAGTTGGCCGCAGACAAAAGATATGTCAGTTGTGTGAATCTAGTCGTAGTAGGTCTGCGCAACCCCGGCAATGATCTCCTTCTCCCGATGATCCACGACCCCAGTGCGGAACCGATGGTCTTTGGCAATGCGTGCTCGCGCCCACTCTGCCGGTCCCAGGTACCTGGTTAGCAGGAAACTCACACCATCCACTGTGCACCTGGTGGTCGGAACGTATTCATCACATACCTTCGGCAGTCACCTTGCGCGCGAACCTCTCCTTCTCGCTCCGCTCCCCCAAGCCAATGCGCCTCAGCAGCGGGCTCTCCACCGGCTCAAGGATGATGTTCGCCTCCGGCCTCGCAAAGTAAATGAGGCTCAGGCGCGGCCGGCCCGCCTGGTCCTCGGGCGGCCGCACGACGCGGTGCACCGTGCTCTTGAGGTACCCGCCGCTGAGGAACTCGAGCGCGTCGGCGATGTTGACGATGACGGCCTCCCGCGGCGACCGCACGTGCCTCCAGCGGCCCTCGGGCGTCTGCACCTGCAGGCCGGCCACGGGCTGGTGGAACAGGAACGTCAGCGTGTTGTAGTCGGTGTGGCCCTTTGCCCAGATGTCCCCCGCGGCGGCGTCCTCGCCCCGCTCGCGGGGGAAGTAGCGCATGTACCGCAGGTACTCGAGCCCCTCGGCCTCGTAGCGGTGCCGCCGGACAAAGAAGTCGTCGTCCTCGAGCTCCAGCACGGCTGCGAACAGCCGCAGCAGCGGCAGCAGCAGCGCGTCGTGCACCCTGCGCGAGAAGTCCCGGATCTCGTCCCAGTGGTCCAGGATCGGCTGCGGGTGCGGCCGCGAGTGCTCCGGCGTGAACTTGGGGATGTTGTACCGCTCGTCGTTGTCCCGCGCCGCAAGCTTGCCCGTCGACTGCGGCTTGTATCCCCGGAAGTCGCCGGCGGCCGTGTCGCACTGGTACTTGAGCTTCTCCTCGAGGGGCAGGTCCAGAACTGCCTGGCACAGGGCGTACTGCCGCCGGATTTCGTCGTCTGTGAAGCCGTGGCCGACAACATAGAAGAATCCTGAGCATTGTTTGTCAGTCTTCTGTGTTCTTAAGGCGGCAGGATCGTACTGCAGCGGACCGTTCTTGTTGATGAAGCTGAGGACTTGCTCGGCCAGGGCTTGCTTTCCGCCCGGCTGTTCGAGTTTCGAAATATCAAGAGCCTCTAGATCCGCATAATCCACTATGGAGAGTAATAGCCTTGTTAGTCATTTACATGCTTGTAACAGCCCTTTGCAGATATATACACACGCTTCTCCTCTGTCTCCTTTGGATAGTGATATGGAGGCAGGTCTGCTGTTCGGGCCGGAGACATGATGAAGCGCGAAAGGATCGGGTTGAACCTCCTCGTGTTTTTTGCCAATTTGATAACGATCATCCGCAGCTCGCCTTTAATGACTGCAGGTTTGGTTGATTGTCGGCCCACGACGTTCCAATGCTCCAACCCCTCAATTGAATGGTGTCATGGCCTCCACATAAGACGAGCCAAGCTCGAAAGCGCAACGCACCAATCACCGGCAACGAGATGCCGTGGGAGCTGCGAACTACGGACGTCGCTTCGGTGGCGAGGCGCTCTTATCGATGGTATCATGAAGAATGCCCGTGGCGGGACGCCGAATTTTACGGTCGTCTCCTGCATTTTGGCCGGCCCCGGATGGTTCAAATACCGGCATCATACCTCCGGACACAGCCCCAAGGGGGTCGGGCTGAATGCCTAACACTTTTGCTTTACTTCAGTTTGGAATTTGAGCCTCCTGCCTGCAGATCTCACCATGAAGAACTTGAATGGTCAATTAGCCGTTGTGTCGGCGTCGGAATTACCTGGAATGTCCTCCACGAGCAATGAAGATTCCCCCGTGAAGGAAAAGTCGCTGCGAAGAAGAATCCGGGCCGTCGTCTGGGACACTTTCGACAGGACTCCTGAGGAGCGCCGCTTCATCGCGAAGATCGACTTTTTCATTCTCACCTGGGCGGGCTTCACTTACTTCAGCAAGAACCTGAACACTAATAATATTTGTCAGTACAAGTACCTCTGGCCAGGACGACTGCCGGTTCATTGAGGGCTAATCGACTTTCAGCCAATGCATATGTATCTGGGATGAAAGAGGAGTTGAATGTTGTTAAAAATGAGTACCAAACGTAGGAAAGAGTCCATTACAGAGAAAATAACCCGTACCACGGCTGCGATGGATACTAAGAGGTTTACAGGTTTACCACGATGTGGACCATGTCAGTCCACAGACCACAGAACCTTCAAGTTTCTGAAGCGGAAAACTGACGGTAACAGAGGCTATGTCATATCTCAGATACCCTCCCAGATAATGTGTACCAGAGGTAAGTAACTGATCATGTGTGCCGACGTGTGATTGCGCTCTTATTTAACTATGTATGCAGTTCGGCTGTCACTATGGTGTCCTAGCTGGGAATGTACCATGGGACCCCACCATTTCGCATACCCCACCACTTCGCACAGCCAATTTGGGGAATCACCACACAAATAGTCAAACTTCACGAAGCCATCGCCAATTCAATTTTAATCGTACATAAAAAGTAAGAATATGGTTTTGAAGCTCTGATTTCCATCTTTCAAGCAGTATACTTTGCGGGCATTTTGGTCGCTCGGCCAGAGCGGGTCCTCACTTCCGAAGGTGGTGCAACTATGCCATCTTCCTCCTCATCTTCCTCCGAGGATTCAACCTCATCTTCACCACCCTGCACTTCGATTTCGGCTTCGACCTCTTGGTTGAGGTTATTCGCAGCTGGTATCTCGGGCTCCAGAATGTCCCCAAGTTGCATAAACTTCTGGTTGGGGTTGGGAATTGCCCTGCGCTTCTTGGCCCTTAAACGCTCAAGTTGGGCTTCCAATTCTCGAATTCTCTCGTTCGCAATAGTCAACTCTGCTTGCTTAGTGTCATAGGCAAGCCCTACCTTCCGGAATTTGGCTCGATCTGTTGCATTGGGCTTTGGGCCAGCGAGATCCATAATATCCCGCCCTGACTTAGGTAGATCCAGCTCTGTGATCGGCTCTCGTTCGGCTCGTCGCTTAAGCTTATCCTCTTGGATTTCTGGG